>CAIGRB010016547.1:0-36412 GCA_903798255.1 Fraxinus quadrangulata | reverse complement strand
AATAATAATAATAATTGTATTAAAAATTATATAACACACGTGACATAAATATCCTCCAACAACTATTTTGGCAAATGAAAAAATGGGGCAAATTGGATTTTGCACCATTTTTTGTGCATTCTGGTGTCTTCATTGGAGATGCCCTTACACTGATTATTGAATACAACATATTTTCTCACTTTAATTTCTGCTTATCTCTTCTCTCCTCTTTCCCCTTCTATTATTTTTTTGTTGTTTGTTGCATCCTATGTCAATTACATTCCATTTTCCCTGAAACCTGTTTTTTATATCATTGACTCGCTTTGCAGACTCTTGATTTTAAAGTGCCACATGATATTTGTTTTCCTGATTTGCTATATAATCTTTCTTGGGTCAAAAGAAGCATGAAGTAGATGCATGCGATACTAACATAATGTTATCACTTTGATGATATCAGCGTACATCATCAAGGGTTCACTATGATCCTTGCCTGACCAGCCTGGTATCTAAAACGTGTATATTAATAGTCGAAGGAATAATGCTATGTAGCTCTACTGGGATTACAACTCCAGTCTAGATGACCTTAATGTGACATTAAATAATAGGTGACCTATGATTTAATGCCACCTAAACTAGGATTGTAACCCCAATGGGATTAAATAGCATTACTCTAGTTGAAGGGTATTTGTTTGAATTTATTAAAGTGATTACAAAGGCATGCAAGCAGGCTCGCGTGTGTGGTGCTTTGATTGCCATCACAACGTCAGGCATCTCCTGCATCTCGAGACATTTTGATGATTTCTAGCATGCATTCAATTTACCTCTTTCATATACCTCTAGTACTCTCAAAAGCCAAAAGACAAAAAATTATGAAAAAATTGCAACTTTTCTTTGCATTGACTAAAGAACACTGCGATGTCCTTTCTGCTAGAATGAATAGTGTGAATTAGCATTGGCCTCAAATAATATGCTTCCTGGTAAAATTATACCGCATCATGTATCAGTATACCCTTGATGCTTTCTGGAAGATGTTCTAGGTTGAAGTGTATTTAAAAACAACAATAAACTACTAGAGTTTTGAAAAACCGGGCTCAATAGCAGAGCTTGTGAATTTGGAATTATCTTTATGAAAGTTATCTGAATTCATGCTGCGTCCTTCAAAAATTTTGAGGATTTAAACAACATCAAACAAGAGGCAGAATCTCGGTTAAATTTTGGAAACCCCTGACGTCAGTTTCTCTGAAAAAACCAAAACTGGCAAAATATTATATAGATCTAATGGAATTCCGGCTCTAGAGATATGTGAAAGAAATTATCTGTTATCTATCATTGGCATTTCAATGTTTATAAATTCTTTTTCATGGATATCATGGCAAACTATGCAGACATTGTCTTTGCAAACAGTGATGAAGCCAGAACTTTTAGTCATTTTTCCTCAAAGGAAAGTCCTATTTCTGCTGCAAGGTACCTAAGTCATTTTGTCCCATTTGTTTCAGTGACGGATGGTAATAGAGGTTCTTATATCGGTGTAAAAGGGGAAGCTGTATAAATACCTCCTTCACATTGTGTGCCAGTTGACACTTGTGGCGCAGGGGATGCTTGTGCATCTGGCGTTTTGTATGGTATATTACGTGATGTGTCTGATTTGAGAGGTATGGGTGCATTAGCCGCCAAGGTTGCAGCTGTAGTTGTTGCGCAACAAGGACCCGGTTGAGGGTACAAGATCTGTCAAATTAGCTGAGTCATTTGCATTTCATCATCAACACTCAAACTCACATAATCACATGCATTTCATTATGAAGGTAAGAAAGTGTATATAAATCATTCAACATCCATCAATCGTATTTGAATATCAAATTGCAAATAGAGAATTAAAATGTCACAATGCGAGGTTCATCATTCACCTAGTACATAAAAAGTCTAGTCTAGCATTCATAAAATAAAAGAACAATAAAAATAATAAAGAGAAGATATCACCCAAAAATTAGAAATTAAACTTGAAATCTTGAATAAAATCCCTTGTTCTAGCCCTCTCTATTGCTCTTCAATGTTGTTTTTCTCTCTAAGAATGCGTAATCCATGTTTTTGGACGATTTTCGACTTTTATAGTTTCTCTCAAATCATCACCATATGTGGTTGAGTTAAAATAAGAAATCAGATTTTTCGCTCATAATTTATACTATGCGACCGCATAGTACACTTCTATGCGATCGTATAGAAGAGTTTATCTACATCCAAGAATTCGCTGAATGCCCCTATGTGACCACATAGGTTTAACACTATGGGACTGCATAGTGTTAAAAACTTCCAAGATGTGTCAATTTAGTCCTTGATCTTTATTTTGTTTTTCTCTTCCTCTTTTACAAATTCTTCTTCTTCCAACGTGTCATCTCAATGCCAAATTAGATTTTTCCATTTTTACATTTTCGATATCTATTTCGGGTTATCTTTTGGCTAATTGCATTTCAATCCCTGAACTTTGATTACTTTTGATCTATTTTCTCTATTTTTCTTCCAATTTCCACCACAATCATCATTATTGTCCTGCAAACACAAATTACACTAATTAAGCTATATTCCGCACATTAAACTTCAATTATCCATATTTGTTAACCTAAATAAACATGTAAAAACGCCATTATCACGTAACTTGTGGGCTTGTCCACAATGATGAATAAAATAGACTAAAGTTTTGTTCTTTTGATTAATTTTCTTCCGTTTATTTCGAACATTTTGGGGTTGGCCTTTCTATTTGACCAGGCCATATAGGCCACTCAGAATGATTAACAGTGCCACCAAAGGGTCTTGTCCAAATTCATCCACTTTCAGGCACGATGGCAGTATACAGTCTAAAATTCAGAGCCCGCTGTAAGAGATTCGCAGATCATGGTGACTAATGGCTCATCCAAATAAAATAGAAAGAGGTTCTGCGAAACAAAGTGGTGTTGCAAGTTTATGGGCATATGTTGCAACTTTGCTTATGAAACGTAAGAGCTCCATTAGCCACCTCTAAATTGGCAAGAGACGGTAGCTGCGCCCAAAAGGTGTGTGATGGTGGCCTGGGATTGGTAGAACCTGTTGATGAGGACGCAAGATGCAGCCTTTTTTTCCTTGAGTCTCAAAGGTCTGATAAAGATGCATTGCAAGAAGTTCTTCACTTCTAATGGGTTTCCAGATTGAAGTTATTGCATTTTCCTAGATGATGAAGAATCAAAATTGAGATGCTGTTGCAATAATTGCAGAGCAAGGGTTGGTGCCGGACTTGGAAACAAGACAGCGGACCTAATGGAAAACTTTTCAACAGAAATCAGAGATGGACAGTGGGTGTAATTCATTCTGAAGTCTTATTAAGCTTTTCATATAGATGGAACAAATGGAAAGCTTTTCATTTAGCTCACATAATTGAAGGTATAATTTGAACTCTTATTCACTTTGGCATAATTACTATATATTTTACTTTGAAAATAATAACGATGACAGTTGATGACTTGTATCATGTGAAAATGTAGAAATGTTTCCCTCTTCCGTATATGACGGGTGGATATATGAAGATGTTAGATGTTGACTGTGTACTGGGGCACAGGTTGGGAACACTGAAATTGTAGTTTATGTCTTGATGTTGTAGTTTCTCTTCTTGCTTCTCAACTAGTGTTTATGGAGCTCAATATTCTTATACAAAGGCCTTCAGGCCAGAAGTCCCTTCAGAAATGGCACGAACTTGATAAAATCATTTAGAGATTATGAGTGGATCGACAGTATAGTATGAGTAATTCTTGAATTAATTGTGGGGCATGATTTCATCAATACAAGCACATTCTGCTGCAAACGATACGTGGTTTTGGTTGTATAGGTGGATTTATTAAAGGGCATACAATACAATGTTTCTTGTTAAGAATATTGGGTTGATGCAGGTTTTATACAAGATTAGTGGGGCGAACGTGCTTTGCACGTTAGTTGGATAATATTAAATAAATGTGTACATTTTAGAGAGATTCATTTGCAAATGTAAAAAATATTCATAAGTTGGTTGAAATTGACTTACTTTTCGTCTATTTTTTATTCTACGTACAAACATTTGAGGATTTGCTTATTCTTGGACCAAGCATTTGCTTATACAAAAGTTTGTGGTAACTTTTTTATGTGTGGAACACACACACACTCTAGTCCAACCCAAAATATGATTTAGTCCACCTCAACATAATTTTCTAGCACAATTCATACTATAATCAAGAACTAAATATCACCAAGATATATAAAATAACAATATCTGCACTCTATTGTATCAGAATCGATTTTACATGTCGACAGACACCATGCAACATCTTAGTTTTGTAATCAATATATCTTCCGGTAGATTTCAAAACACACTCTAACAACATCACCAATCCGAGCTTAAATTTATCCTCCTAATGTTCACAAAGATAAAATGCTTCAAAAAGCATCTTTATACTAATTCTCTTCGTACCATTAAAATATTGATTTTTAAGTCGATTATTGTTGAAGTCAAGATTAACGGATATCTCGTGGCAAGGTAATTCGATAATAAGACAAAACTCTTGCAGACTAAAGCGGGATAAATGGTTATCTACAATTCTCACTATGAATTCATGAACTAATTTACGACTAAATTGTTGTTCTTCCTCTACTCTATAAATCATTCCATAAATAAATCCATAAAAATTACTACACAATAAACATGCTTGTTGATCTGCATTGATAAGCTCCACAAAATCTTTAAAATATCGATAATTTGGAAATTGAGTGATTGTAACAGAAAATCGCTGATTTGAAGATAGTATATATTACAAAGACATATGCACAAATTATTAAAAAATCACAATATAATAGAAAAATTAATTCGAATTTGAAACAGGGTGGGTCTATGTCTTCGTGCAGGTCGGAGGCACGGAGTCTCCGAGCACACGATCTTTTGTCTCCTCATGGAGACAGGAGTCTACGTGCACACGGTCTCGTGTCTCTGCACGGATTTAATTGTCAAAGTCGAGCTAACGACTACTAAAAAAAGCGCTTCTTGGGAGGCAATCCAAGCTTTTTTCATTTTTATTTATTGTATTTTTTAGTGTTAGAATAGTTTAGTTTATTTTAAGTTATTTGTGATTCATCATCTATACATCGTTTCCCCTTAAGTCTTTTATATGTTCATTGGTTTATTAGATGTTAGAGTTAAGTAATAATTGTTCCAGTTATTTGATCTTAATATTTTATTTAATTTTTTAAGAACACGATGTCGCGGAACATTTAAACCAATATTTATCAAGGAGCCAACAGGAGAAATATGAAAGCTAGTCATTGACTTATACGCCATATCAGGGGAGTCTTTTCTTCACTTTCTTTCTCACTCCTTTATATGCGAATTTAGGATTAAAGACACTGAGAACAATGTCTAGTTTAAGTTTGAAGGTGGAAAACATGAATTTTCATTTTTTATGTGTTTTTGTGTGCTTTTATTGCTCATGTTTTCCATTTTTTTGTGTGCTTTTATTGCTTTAGAAAAAAATTTAAAACAAAAATTCTTTTTGTGTGCTTGTATGAGTTAGTTGGTTTGACTGACAATGATGAATAATTTGAAACATGAATTGATCTATGAATGGTGAATAAGTTACATGCTTAGATTAAATTTTACTTTTTCATGTAAAATTTGATATATATTGAGCACATGAATTAAGTTAAGTATTGTGTATGAATGAGTTGATTTCATAATTGAATGGGTTGAAATAGTGGACCATAGATGTTAAACTCAAAATCACTAAATTTTATATTCTTGGACCAAATTTAGAATAGTTTGGGGGATTTCACTGTTGTAGGAAGATGTTGAAATAAATAGGGATTCCATGTGTGAAATTAAAAAATTTGTGTGGATTGTCTAAGGTCAATAGGATGCAATTTGGTGAAAATCTCAAGTTAGAGGTCATTTAACTTGAATTGGTGTTAAATGAGGGACATTACACTAATCAATGCATAAAAAAATATTTTATTAGAAATTTCTCTTCGTAGCCTTTATGACTCGAGTAATTTCTCTCCGTGTCTCCACACGGAGACAGGTCCGTGTACGTGGAGAAACTATCCGTCACGTCTCCGTGCGCGCGTGCTGCACGGAGATCTGTCCCGTGTGCGGAGTCTCCACGTTGCACGGACACGATCCGTGTCCTCACCTCATTTTGCAAATAGATTTTAGCGTACATAAGTTACCTTTTCCAACGGTGATTATGTGTGCGGCGATGGTGGTGGTGGCTGAAAGCTTAGCAAATGAATTGGAGATGAAAAATCTTAGTTGACAGTGTGAATGCTATGCTGAATTGGTGAGTAATATTTGCAAATTTGATGAGAATGAATTGGTAAGGGATTTTTTGTTGAAAACTTTGGTAGTTGAAAATGTGAATGCTTGGGTAGTTGAAAGTGTGAATGCAAGTGAGAGTTATAATTACTATTTAAGTCATTTAATTGAAAATTTGTTAAAAATCTATATTCAAAATTGGTTTTAATTGAAAATAGATTTAAAAGGCAAAGAGATGTATTAGTAATGTGATGAAAATTTAGATGAGTAACATGTTATAATCCAATGTCTTTAAAGTTGTACAATAAAAAAATGGAGACAAAAGGACAAGAACTAAAGCATTACACTATTTAATATATATACTAAATACATAAGATGTTGAATAGTTATAGAGTCAAACTACAAATGATATATACTAAATATTTGACGATGCAATATACAATTGTCCATGTGAAAATACATGTTCTAAAAGATATATTCCAACATATTCTAAAATTTACCCCTAAAATTTGTTTATAATCATTACAAAGTGTAGACGTATTGGAAATTGTGTTCTTTTAAATGGAAATATTGTTTTATCAGATTCAAGTAGTATAAAAGGGATAGGGGCAAAAAAAACTTTCTTGCTACTATATTCTCCAGTAGCAATTTCTGCACAAATGATATTTCGTTCGAAGTTTTTGCACATCAATCTCATTCCATTACATAATCCTTCTGTGGGATTAATATTTCAGAGTAATACAGTCAATCTTTAGCACTAATTGATGCGGTGGTATACCATTTGGGATCAATGAATTGAAGAAGTCTTCTTGCATGGATCAGTTGTATCTAATGTTTCGTCAAAGATATAATAAGTATAAGCATCTCCCGTGAAACAATCTATGAGAATATTGTTAATCTCATCAACATGTGCATTCTTTGGGGCTAAAATAACTCGATTAATCATATAATGAAAGTTTTTTGAATAGTCATCTATTTTAGGAAATACAACATCAATTAATTTATATAATGAAATATTGTCTTCCTCATAATGTAGAGTTATAGTAGACTGAAGTTTAACCATACCACAAGAATGTTCTTTTTCAATTCCATTTCCAATCCGAAGTAAGTATTCACAGAAAATAGGATTTAAGAAAGCTCGTATATTTTGAACTAATTTTATTTTTGTAAAAACCTTTACTTTCTTTATGAAATTTTTTCACTCCACAGAAATCACAAATTCTTGGCATAGGTAACAAGTAACATTTGGTTGGAATGTGCTGTAAGATATTAGAAGTATTTTCTAATATTTGGAATTCTGGCAAGGCAGTAAAACCCAGAGAAAGAAATAAACAATCTATAAACTTCAGTAGAATACAATAATGCACAATACTAAACCGAAAGTATAAGTTACTTGTTTCTTGAATATCATCAATACTTCTAGTTGACACATTACCTAAAATATCGCAAAATATAATTCAGATAAGAAAAATTCAAAATAGATTGCATGAAATAAGAAAACGCCTCAAATTCTATACACGAAGTAATATAATTAATCAATATAAAGAATAAATCTGTACTAAAAAATTATCACTACAATAAATAAAAAAAAAAAAAACTCTTAGGTTGCATCTTTAGTTGAAACTAGTTTTCCTGAAGCACTACAAGTAAACTCTGTAGAACTACCCTCTTCTACTGTTGTTGTTTTCGTTCTCAAATCCAGATAATGTATAGCTCTAGGCACTATTTTTTTAGTATACAATTGTTGTCAACGTACATTACACAATTCTAGTGCTTGGGCGTATAATTTTCTACGTCGTGCATTCGAAGATTCTTTTGATTGAGCATAAATTGTTCGGAGACGCTTCTTTTCTAGCTGAAAACTTCCAATACTACCCTTAGCAGTATCCATAATACAAATAACTAAATACAAAAAAAAATGTGAGAAAACAAAAAACAATGCAGCATAACTAAAATTCGACTACAAAGATTAAGAATTGTACACAAAATATAATAATTCTGGTAAATTTGTTAACAAAGAATACACCTGATTTTTTGAACATACAGAATTTGGTAAAATATGTCTGATTTGTTTGAATATATGGTTTGATTTTCTATGATCCGCTGCAGAAAGAGCGCGGAGGACGTGGAGACATAGATATCCAGTGTGGACGCTCGATTGTGCTGATCACTACATGAAGGCTCGTTTTGCAACCAGCATACAACTGTTTTTTTTTTCCTTTTTAATCCACCCGTAATAGCCTACTATACTGGTTGTGTATATATTAAAATAGGTTCTTATTAGATTTTCTTAAAACAAAAAGCAGACTAAAAAAATTTATTAATATTTATATACACCCTCGGAGAACACAATTCCAGCTCAACTATATGATCAATTAAAATAATGCCGGAGCTATTATCTTTGAAGATCTTCTCCATGATTTGAGGACTTGAGGAACCTGAGCCATTCGACAACAAATTTTAAGATTAAAAAATGAACTACTGAAAGAATTTTATGAATCAATATTGCCGAGAGAAAGTCCATGGTAAAAAAGTCTCATTTCTTTCTAATTCATCATTTGATGTGTATCTCTAAAAATATATATACAGTTTATTTTGAATATCTTTTTGAATTTCCTTTCCAAGCTTCAATGGGAACTTTCGTTTCTTGCAATTAAACTAAAATTTGTGCATTTCTTCAAACATAAAGAATCAACCTAATCTTGTCTTCGAAAATTCTCCCATTGTCCAAAAAAATTGAAGGATAACCACTAATTCCTAAAATCTAAAATCCCAATCATGACTTTCATGCTAATGGGACCAAAAAAAGCTTGACTCAAACATGTTGCTAAATGGACGCGTGAACAAGGGATCATTAAATGCATCATTCCCGTCGAAAAACCTTGACATTAGGCTTCTTTGGCCTCTAAAGCCATCAAAACTACCAAAAAGGTTACCAAAACCAAAGAACGGATTACTACCTCCTTCTATCTTCTATTTGCTAATTGCCTAAAAATCAAAATGACAGCGTACAATATAAAAGAACAACTCTAGAAAAACTTGTAGCAATTAGGAAAATGTCAGCTCTTACAACAACAATTTCATCATAACACACACTTTCGTCTTTACTTTTTCACCATCAAAATCCTTACAAAGGTATACAACATTCCATGTGCAAGTCTAATTGAATCTTAAGGTACTGTTATAAGTACATTATAACCATGAAACAACTCCAATTTCAAATTATTCACTTGCTTTAACTACTCATGCCATGGTTGTGAAAGCATCAATTCAGTTCTTGAGGGCTTTTGAGAAGCGCCAAGCATGTTACCACTAAATCCTAGCATATTTGCTTACAAAATGCAGCAAGAGTAGCAGAGCATCTAAAGTTCATTTTATTAACATCAAGTGCCTAACAAAAATATATAATTTAGGAGTCAGTGCCACTCGTATCCGTTTCAACTTTTGTGCTGAATAGTTTGGATATATAAAACTCCAAAGCAGGAACATAGGTATGTATTTTCTGTATCAACTGTCCTCAAGAGCATCCAAAATTAGAAATTGATAGATGGCGTTCTTAAAATTTTAAAATATTCATGGCATAAGTAGAAGGAGAGACTGATTAGTTTGACACTTTGTAGTGATCCATTGTAAACATTGCAAACCAGAGTTCACTGAATTCGTGTTTATACATCACGTCTTACTCTTCAATTTCTATAATTAACTTGCTGCTCTTCAATGATGGAGAATTAATTTAGCCTATTAAACATCTTGGAAAATAAACTGAAATATCAATTCTCATATATTTTCTTTGATCCAATGAAAGGGGGAAAACAAATCACATGTAAATTATCAAAAATATTGGCCATTACGAGTGAAGTGGTCAAGAAACTCATAACATCACTGCCCAAATTGACAATTATCCTACAAATGGCAGTATCAATTAAAATCTATCCATATTGACGAAACTTAAAAAGAAAACACAAACGATGTAATTTCTTGTAACACGGGATTACATTCTGGTCGTGCAGATATACTAGCCTTTTTTTCCTACAGTATACCTAGCCCCAATCAATAATAACGTGGTACAATCCTTTAATGCAGCATTTCAGTTCAAATGACCGAATTCTTTTTCAATTCACCAAACATATTTCAAAAAAATCGAACTGAAATTAAAAGGACTGAGAATGTGTGAAAACTTACCGTTTAATCGTTGTTGTTTCTCTACGGCTAAGTTTGTGTAAGAGAGAGAAATAGAGATTGCGGGTAGGGATGGCAAAAGAGCTTGCTGGCTCGGGCTCGATTGCACTGAGCCGGCTCAGGCCGAGCCTCATTTTTTTGCTCTGCTCGGCTCGACTGGGGCCCAAAAAAGCTCGGGCAAAAAAAGCTCGAGCAGAGCCCGAGCTATTTTTTTTGCTCGACTAGTTGACATAGCTAAATGTAGATAATTTATGAAATTATTTAGAGACCAATACTAGTGTTCCCTCATTTATAACACATATAAACTGTACAAATTTTAAATTCCTTAAGTAAAAAGTGTAGATTTCTCCTAAAAAAAAAAAAAAAAAGGAGCCGGCTCGGGCCGAGCCTCATTTTTTTGGCCGGGCTTTACTCGGCTCGGCTCGGGCCCAAAAAAGCTCGGTCCAAAAAAGCTCGAGCCCGAGCTTTTTTTGGGCTCGGCTCGGCTCGTTAACATAGCTAATTGCGGGTTCAGATTGACACACAAAAGGGTTGAAAGAATGGAAAAAAGATATGAAGTTTTGAAGATTTAATCTCCTGGGTTTGTTTGGGTTTCTTTTCTTTGTTGAGAGAAGAAAAGAGATGACATCAGGGTTTAAAAAAAGAAATTGAATTATGTCGACGATGGGAAATCGCGACACATGGCAGAAGTTTTTGCCCCTTTTATATTGTAGTGACTTGCTACTCTTACGGACTGTCAGAATCAAATTGCTCAACGAATTTCATAAATTATTAATTAAAAAACAACCTCGAATTTGGTGAACTGCCGAATTGTGGTATTAAGATTGAAGGAGCTGTAGAGTTGAAAATAAAAGCATTACGACTGATGTTTGGAAATATGGGCATCGAATAGTGCAAATGCGTTTTTGCCCCCCTCATATGTTCATTGCCATTCAATTAGTCATCTTGTATGTTTACGGAATCATGAGTAATTGTGTGCTTATCGGTAAGCAGTGGACCAAACACACATCAGAAGATACAAGTTTTATGGTTAGTAGTACTAGTTTGTACTTTGTACATCCATTTGGACAATTGTCATGTAAACGCCCCTGCCGTGAATGTTAGACTCGCGAGGTACTTTTCTACACAATGACTGGTCCATAACGTATGTTATGACAAACAAAATTGTGTCCAGAGCACATTGAATTCTGTATTGTATGTATTATCAAGAATAGAAAAAGTCAACTCCAAATAAATGAGTTGAGTTCTGATTGTATACAGATCCACATAATGCAAAATAACCAACTTCGATTTTGGTGGTGTGTGGGCCGCCTAACAGAGACAGCCATCAATGAAGTAGTATCAGTGACAAATAGTATGATTCATTATTTTACAGTGGGGGTGTGGAAAAAGTTTGATTGGTAGAGGCTGTGAAGTGATAAAAGTGATGGAAATTATGAAAATGGGGATGACATATATCTAACTCAAGTGATAACAGGAATCCCACTTTTCCATATTTGAACTCTTTTAACTTATTATTGCTTAAACTACACTTTATTTTCCATGTGCATCAAGTTTGTTTGTGGTAATAAGAATGTGTTGGACACATTAGATCTCTTGATTAATGGGTCATTTTATAACTATTTAATTACCATTAAAAAGCAAAAAATAAAATATTGAATTGCGCTCCCTTTATTTCCATCTCTATCTTCACTCGCTCTTCATATGTATGTCTATCACATTATTTACTCAATTGTTCGAAAATTGGAATATCCAAACTTATTTATGTTTGTTAAGCAAATATTTAGATGAAACACATGCGTGTATGTTATAGCTTTTTTATCAAAATTTTGTTGTATAAAAATCATTCTCATTTCTCGTCGTATTTAGTTTCATTATTATTACTAAGAATTTAACTCATAAAAATAACCATTATACATAACTCAAGAGAACTTGGACTTCAATTTAATTCTGCCTGTTACAAAACGAACACAAATTATATTCACAATTTAGGGCCTCCTTTATGTTTATACTTTTCTTTCTTTATTTTTACATTTCAATGATTTCTGGGTACACTACACATTTATTCATTATTCATCTTCCATTTCCATGACTGTGTGTTATACTAGAAAATCTACTATTATACAAGTGCACAAAACCCAACTTCACTTGAATCAAACTGGTTTATGGATGTAGATGACGATATCTATACAGATGGATGGTGTATATATGTAGTCTTATGGTGAGTTTCTGACTCCGGCTTCTATCGACAAAGCTCTCAGTACGCTGGAACAGATATTGTATTCATTTAGTATTTTATAATATAGGCACCAGTGGGAGCTCTGTGAGGAATCCCCTTTCTTCTTTTTGCATTTGTGTAATTTGGAGGTGTTGATGGCCTAAAGCTCTTCGTTTTGTTCCTACCAATCATGGATTCTTCCTCCACCCCGGTGTGTATTTTCTCGTTTTCGAAATTCTTGGATGTCCCTACAATCTGAACCATTCAATATTACCAACCTATTCAGTCACTATATAGTAGGATAAGAATCCCAAATTATCATTTTCATTGATTAACACATACAAGGAAAATGAATCAGATTCCAATTTTCTTGCTTTTTCGATAAGAACAAATGCCTGCCTTTGGTTCTCTTCTTTTTTTTTATAATAAAAATTGACATAAAGATGACAAATTATATCTAAGAAATTTACAAACTATGCAGTAAAATTAGAGAATAGATACCTTGCAGGCAAGGGAGCAGTATGCGAAGGAATCGAGAAGGGTTCGGTGACAGACTCGACAGGTATTGATGACACCTTTACCAGGCCTAGGCTGTGGCCGTTCATTCAAGAACACGATTTTGGCACTGTTTATGACATAAGTTTGTACTCCGGTTATGTCCATATACTTGTGAATTTCAGACACCCTTATTACATCATGGTAGGATGATCTCCTTATCTGTTCAAATTGAAACCAATAAGTCAATTCCCGAGAATCCTAAACAATGAAAATCCAAATTCAGTACTCATGTTAATCATTTCATCCAAAAATTTAAGCTCAGGAACCTGGATGACTCGATGGTCCTTGTGCAAATAGAGGCAAAGGGAACAAAGAGATCCATTGATGCAGTCCAAGCAATACATATTGCATTCACTCTTGTGGGCACTGGCATGAAGTTTGCATTGTTTAAAGAAGGTTGTTTGCAGAAGAGGGCGGAGCCACGGCGGCCACTTGCTCTCATTTTCTTCGTCACCACCTCCCTAATTCAATCACCAAATCAAAGAATATTCGTATGATAAAGAAAATTTAATATGAACATGAAATATGTATAGAACAACTGACCATGAAATCTTCTGTTTGTTTAGAATTAGAGATGAAAGGTAGAAAGAAATAGAGGAGGAGGAGAGTTTAGTTGGTATAAGTAGGGTAGGGTAGGGTAGGGTAGGGTAGGGTAGGAGTGGGGTGGTGACTTATAATACTAAAACAAAGTCCAGGGTGCCGAACCAAACCCAAAGCCAAATGAGATGCGTATTTCAATTTTTTTCTCTTTATTTCAATATTATAATTAATCAATGATAGTGGCAGAAATTGAATTAAATAGTGAAAATTATTTCATCAGGTGAAGCAAACCATATGCATTCCATTATTTTCAGTCTTGAGGTGATGATTTCGTCTTTATAATTTATTATCTCTCCTTTAATTCCTCTCATACTTTTGATGATAGTCGATCATCAATATCGAATCCATCGTACCATCCTCTAAAGGGTATTTTTAATTTGTACCAAAGAGGACACAATGCAATCATCAAGAGTGAAACGCAGTGGTTGCTTCGAATATGTGACGTTTTGGACGACAACTCAAATGTGCATAAAAAAATCCGACATTGAAAGTAAAGAAACGAAGGTAATATACAAGGAATTGAAGCTCACAATTAAGATCACCTACGAGAAATTATGTATCACAATTCTCAACTACTAAAAATATATGTGACCCTTTTTTAGATCAATTTGAAACATTATATTGTCAATTTGAGGTCAGAACTCCTCAACTCAAAAATGTATTTATCCAATTTCACATTCAAAAAATAATGGGCGAGATAGCCTTTCCATCCAAGTATTTTGGTTCCAAAAACATCACTATATTTAAAAGGTCGATTTCTCTCTCTCTCTCTCTCTCTCTCTCTCTCTCTCTCTCTCTCTCTCTCTCAAAACGCCACATGAAAAATGAGTGTACATTATTTTTTTTCCGTTACTTAATTCACTCTGTGTTGTATAGAGATAAGATGAGTCTTGATCTTTCAATCTTTTTATACAATAATTATTATTTTCGCATTTAAGTCATTTTATTCATAATTGTCATGCAAGATGGTGACTCATTTGAAACTTATATTGAAATTCAACTGCTCGTTAGTTCTATTTGCTTGAGTATTTAATGCTCTAATGCGGGGTATTGAGACGGTTGACTAATATTTCTTCTTGGTTAAGCTGTTCAAACTAAAGTATTAGTTTATGCATACTCATTGCCACTGCCTGATGACACCTTGAAATCGCATCATTTCTCTTGTTTGAATGGAAGAATATTCATGGATTATTTTCTTTTCTTCTCTCTTATAATATTATTGACTTTATTTTTTGTTTGACTTTTTCTTCTTCTAAATGAATTTGGGCAGCCTTCTTCTCCACACATACACACAGTCAACCTTTGGACTGCAGAATTTTGGTGTTTTTTTCTTTTCTTTTAATGTAAATTGATTGATTTATTGTGTATTGTTGAAAGTAGAACACGCTCAATCCCAAAAATAGAAAAATTCAAGATATTAAGAGATGTTATGAATATTCAAATAAAAATAAAAAACACCCAACAAAATAGTACAATATATTCCAAACCACTATATATATATGAGAACGAAGGAGATGATTTAAGTATCCTCTTTCGAGGATTAACAAATTCCCATTCTACATGGGGTGAACAAAGTCTACCTTATTCTAAATTCGGTTCTTTTTTAATTTTTGGGAAATAATTCTTTATTACAAATAAATTGTAACGAAAAAAGGGCGATGTAGGGATGATAAATAAAGGGAATGGACAACAAATTCCAAAATAATTTCAAACGAGGATGAATGGAGAAATAGCAATTTGTAGAGAACGAGAAACAGTTGGCAAATAGAGTTCCTGGAAATGCTTAAAAACTGTTCCAAGAACTCCTCAGAAGACCAACAAAAATTGAAGTGAATGATGAACATCTTATGACTGCAGACCTACATGATTATAAGATTAAGATCATGAGTTATAAGCAATTGACCACCCAAATCAACAAGCCCGTGCTGTATCTACAGCAAACTCTGACCTTACAATAAGCATTTCAAGATGCTAACAAAGAAATAAAGTTATGCAAGGCTATGGACGATGAGATTGCAACTACTGAAGATCCCAATATTTGGGAGTTGATAGAGAGCTCTCTAAAATGGCAAAAGACGATTAGTGGCAAGTGGATTTGCAGATAGCAGAGAAAATTTGTTATAGCGAGTCACTTGGTTGAAGCATGTACAAGTTTCCGATGACGACAACTCAAGGACTCCAAAAGGCGGATATGTACATGCTATTCAGCACTTCAATAAATTGATTAGATATGTTTTCTGCAAAGTGAAATGACCATATATCCATAAAGCACATAATGCCTTACTACACTGACAGTAACTTCTGAGAATGACTGAAACTTTTGGCCTATAAATCAGTATGTACCCAATGTGAATTTAGTTGCAAATTTAAAACTGAAATAAAATAGTGACCAACAATATGGAAAACCAGTGCAAGGGCACTGCCAATTCTATAAGTATTTAGTCATCAATTAGAATATACATCAGATCATAGCATATTATTACAAGAACAATATGCTACGCAAGGAGATTTTCCATCAAGTCCAGTGTAATATTTATGCATATAACAATATGATAAGATATTATACATATATCCAAGAAAGTTAACGGTCAACAAATAAAATGACCTCATTCTGAACCACGTTTCTCTTTAAACTTATTGTGTTCCATCAGCGGCTGTGACCTGCATGAGTAAAGGCAATTATAAGCAACTATGAAATGGAAAGCAAAAGTCATTACATTGTTGTACAGTATATTCTAATTTCACTTAAATTTCAAACAATGCTCCCTAAGTCCAAAATATTCTGCTGCGTGCTATATAAACAGCAACACCGTTAAGACTGTAAATAAAAGAACAATGTATCTTCATGCAAAAACTAAGCTGAACAGCTAATTAACTTTAAAAGATGGTAAAATCAGGGTAGCGTGACAAATGAAGTCGGACAATGACGATGACTATGGGGCAGAAAATTTATTACTTTTTTCTCTTTAGGTTGAGTGTAGGCAATATATTATTTCAGCTGAATTATGGGGAAATAAATATAGACTAAATAAATTTCACATTACCAGAGAAAAGGAAAGGATAACATCAATGCTAGTATCATGCTACATGAACATAATCATTGACATAATACCACTTGACAACCTATCATTTGATGTTTAAAACACAGTCAGCTTTTTCAACTAATCACATCTTGCAAACACCTATTTTGTCAACCATTATGTCACATTTTTTGGGCAAAGTAGCATTATTCTCAATGTTATCGGCAAGAATCAAGAGCGGTTCAAATGAAAAACTGATTCTAATATATACAGAGTTGAAGACTGATGTATTGTTGCAGTGTTTTAGAATTGCACAATGGAATCTTTTACAATAAAGAAAAATAATTAATTCAATGTTGGTGTACTTATTATTACATTATTATCTAAATTCCATGAATTCATACTCTCGACTCTCGAGGCATGCAGATCCTACAGATTCCTCCGGGAGACTAGCACTCCTCGCGGCTCCTACTTAATGCACATTTCTTGTAAAAATGAGTAGCACACCGCAAGCGTTATCCAATGCTCTATTATGTCTAGACACCCAAATCATAGAATGTTTGCTTGTGTGTGTCAATTTCTTTTTTCATTTTTCCTGACTTCTAGCCTTCAAGTTTCTTGTGGCCAGAAAAATATGATAAGATCCAAAATCTTGGGAAAAGAATCCCTCAACAAACAAATTCATAAACAATAGTAGGTATTCCTCTCTTGTTCAGAATCAGTTGCCTTTCTTGGAAATAAGGCTTATACTTGCTGCTGCTTGTTGCCATTAAGAATCACTTGCTCTAGTATAGTAACAAAATGCAGATATCTTTGATGTGAAGAACTATCCAATAAAAGCCTTAGGATATTACAAAAAATGATAAAATACATTTATACAAAGGAGTACAACGTTAAATTTGTGTAACCAAACCATTCTTGCTTTAGGTACTTGACTTACCAAATTGAAGTGTGACTAATACCAAGCCCATTACAGGTAAGTATCATCCCCTTAAATCTCGATAAATATTCCTGTATTGGCAAAGGACAATTCAAATTATCATTAAGCAATCATTAAAGATGCATGAAAAACTGCTGAAATATGACATTATGAAAAAATCCTTACCCGCAAAGTATACTTGTCAATCTCATAGTTTCCATTCAAATCATAGTCCAGTCTTTTGTCTGGATCACTTAATACTGTAATGGTCATGTGGAAGAAAAGTTATACTGCATATTCTAAACAATGGAGACCTCAGAGTTATAAGTATTGAACACTCTTGATGCTAATGCCCACAAAAGAGTATCTTAAAATCTCTGCTAGCACTGGCATTTCAGAGGCCTTGATTTTGCATGCAAAAATGATAAGAAATTCTGCCACCTGAGTACTAGGATTTTGTTACACTTATCTACACAAATTGAAAACTCAATGCAGACTGAATAGAACTTCAAAGTCAGTTCCCATCTTAAAGTTAAAGAATATGGCAATCCTTCTTACTTCCATTTTCCTTTTTTATTTTATTATTTCAAAAAGGAAAGACAAAAGTAGTTTTAGATGATGATAACAGCTGTACATGTTCCGAAAATGTTAGGCTCTCTTTCTAGTTTGAGTTTGTCATGCATTCATAGTGATTTATTTAACATAATTCCAAGAAACAATATATATATATATATATAAAGTACATCGAAACCAAATTCATATGCAACGTAAAATGCCATAGTCAATAAACTGACTCATGTGTCATAACAAGTGTTTAGCCAAAAAAGCAAAGAGACAAAATCAAATTCCACATCACACAAGCACAAGCACTACTCAGAAACTTGCCAAAATGTGCTCATAGACAAGAATCACATTTCAGAGATATAGGGGATGACTTATACAATCACCTTTGTAAGCTTCGTTAATCTCTTGAAATTTTGCAGTAACAGCAGTATCACCCCCGTGTTTGTCAGGATGCCACTTCTGCACGCAGGCAGAATATAAATAATGTAAATACCCACATCCGTAATTGGTCCCTGTCCAAGGGTGGGGTGGTGTATCAAAGTATCGATTCAAAAAGCCATAGAAAAGCTGCTTTAGAGAATATATATTGCTAACCAGTGCAAGCTTTCTGTAATTCAATCGAATCTTCTCATCAGTTGCATCGTAATCAATTTCTAAAACCTTGTAATGATCCTTAATCAAGAAAATGGTTACCGGTTAGCAATTGTAAAGTTAAAAAAATAAACTACAACTGAATAAATACAGTGGAGGATCCACATTTATTCAGGCTACTAATAGGACATACGGTAAAGAAACAAAAGAGAAAGAAAACTGTAAAAACCAATATTTATATGCTGATTAAGATGATACAACTTCATAACTATCACTAAATCAAACTCTCTAATTTTTCAATAGGCAATCAAATAATTATTAAAGGTGATTTATAACATTAGAGGCACAAGGTAATGTACATTTTGTCTCTGGAACTGGAAGTATGATTTAGATGAGCATGGCTTCCTGAGGTTTTAATAAATACTTGTGCAAAAAGCCCAGTGACGTTATTTCTATGGTCATGTAGAAATAAAAACACCATAAATCCTTTTTAGACAGTAGAACCACTAATATTTTGCTTTTGCAAGTCTAACAGAATCAAAAACTACATATTTAGAAGTTGCAAAGAGAAATTGCAATTACTGAATAAAACCGTGCTAGATAATAGACACTTTCAAAAACTACTATAAAGTAAAATATTCAAACTGCAATTTTCCCCTCCCCAGCATTCGAAAGGCAACAAGTCTGTGCAAACGAAAACCCTAGCAACTCAATTCCATATAGTACTCAAAAATTCATCTTCGGTCATACAAAGAAAATTAGGAGGAAAAAAGTATTATACCGAGAGATTCTTTTAAAAAAAAAAAAAAAACTACCATCTAATCTCAGAATATTGAAAAAAAAAAAAGGGCAAGAAATCAACGCGAAAGAGAAGCAGGGATCAGTGGCAGCACCTTATGGGTACTTTTATCTTCGCCTTCCATAAGCAGAGGATTATGCAATTCAAAGAAATATTCATTTGATGTGCAGAAAAAATTGCATGGGAGTAATGAATTAATAGATAAATTCGTAAAATGTTTTTGGGGAATCTACGTAATAGAATTAAGGGAGTGATGATATTTTTTCACAGAAAAACGTGGGGGAATGTAGGGGAGCTATATTCGCCACAATTGGGTTTGGGATTTTCTCAAAAGGGCTGACTGTTGAATTGTTGATATCTCTTCTTTAAGAGCGACGCTATCGTTTTCAAGTCCACGTCATTTTTAACACAACATTCAAAATAATGTCTTACCCATTTTGCAATAAGAGCTGAGCCATCATCGAGATGTCAAAATTTTAATAGGAAAATATCCATATGATAACATATCTCGTCTAGTTTCTAGTCATTGAAACATTATTATTGCAACATCAGTTCTTCCACTTTTCCACCATCTTTTTCCTGGTTGTTAACGAGAAACAAGAAAGGGATTTAAAGAAAATGAACATGAATTGCAATGACTTTTTCGCATTATTGAATTGTCTTAAATCGTATGAAGAGGTAGGTATGTAGTGTAGGTACAATAAACATACAAAAATAGCCTAGGCATCAAAATTTGTGATACGTTTAGTCAACATATGCCATTAACGATGTATATTCGAGTTGGGTTCCATCCAAACTTCTTCAAGGAAACACTGCCAAATTTATTTAACACTTTAATGATTATTTAAATTCTCCAAACAGTTCAACAAGAACTGGACAGGCTATATATTTCAAGCATTCCGTTTACATGTATAGCATAATATTACCGAGCCAACTAGTAAAACTGGAAAATGAAGCCTTTACGACCATTGAGAAAGAAACACAAAGTATTATGCGGCAGCTTCTTCTACATCGGTCTCAATTGGCTCCTCAGGTATATTTTTGCCACCTCTCAACCGGGATGATACATTGTCAATGGCAGAATTGAGTTGGCCTATTTTATCATTCAAGGTCTGCCTGGTTTTCTGAATTTCACAAAATAGAGAGGATTAAGAAAGGGTAACGATAAAAGGACTAGTTAACTCAACTCGTTACAATGGTAAAAGACAAGTACGAAAGCTAAAGTCATCATTATCACCTCCAAGCCTTCGTCGTAGTAAATTGGTTGCTTGGCCCTCCGAAAGCCATATTCATCTTCGTTTAGCAGTGATCTTCTTATCTAAATAATTTTTATTTTTTTTCAAAAAAAGAAAGATTAAAATCAAATAAAGCAGAAAATCAAATCATAGAAAACTGATGCATGTGGTAAAATGATTTCGCAATGCTTAAGTGGTATTTTTTTTATCTTTTTCCCCGCAATACAAATTTCTATATGCAAGCGTATTGTAGTCCAAATAATTTTTGAATAGATTTCAAGTAAAGATTCTGACTAGCTTACTTTTAAATATTTAAACAGATTTAGAACCAAGTTCAACCAGTTCAAGGAACATTCCAAAGTCAATGTACAATACAGTGCGAGCTAAGCACTACTACTTCACAAAGCTCAAACTTAATTTGAATTAATGAGCCATATCAATGCGGAAGCAATACCGAGATGGGGCAGATTGCGTTGGGCATTTTAGGAGTTACCTTTCATGAACTCAGATTAGATACAGTACACATAGTTAATATTGAATAATTCCTAAAGTACAGAAAATGTTACTAGATTTTGTACAGAATTTTGAATTGGAAAAATCTTGTGCGTGTGTCTGTGTTTTCCCTCTCCCATGTTTGAATCCAGTCCATCCATTTCAAATTTCTGTGTGTATTCTGTGAAATTTCCATGTACTCTTAGCATGGTTGGTTAATATTAGGGAAAGCCATGACCAAACTTCCCAGCTTGACACCTTTTTTTCTGATTTGTAATTTTTTGTTCCGCAGATAATGAGTGGCAGTTTCATGGTATGTGGTGTTTAACTTTCCATGCCGCATCACTCACTAAAGATCATGCTTCACTCATTTTATCCAATCTGCCAATCTGAAAACTAGTGGAAACGTCATTTAATGCTTATTAGCATACTGAATCAGGCTTCGCTCATTCTATCCAATTAGCCAATCTTAGAAGCTAGTAATAACTTTATTTCATGCTTATTAACATACTTAGGCTACTGTATTTTCCACAAGCCAACTAGATCAATCACGAACCATTCCTAGAGGAGCTAGAAAAGTAAATATGGAGACATTGAGATCAACAATTAAGTGATATTTATGCTCACCTGAGGAGCAAAAACATATGCAACTGTTCCAAAGATTGCACCTCCTATAAGAAATCCAGTTACAAAATCACCACTTCCACCTCTATGATCACTGCATAAAAGGAAAAAAAGGTAATGGCAGATATCACATCGCCAAGGACAAGCAACTGGCCACAACACTGCACACCAAAAATTGTGTCTGCCACTAAACCAAAGCCAAAACGAACTACATTACTCTAGGCAAAATTGACTTTGAACACATGTTCACCCAAATAAAATATTTGTAAAGAATGTGATTAGAATTTTCACAACAAACAGCTTTTATCTCTAAAAACTTGTTTTTGATCTTAATTAATAATGCTAATAGCAACTGAATGCTAAAAAAAGAGAATGCAGATCAGGGAGTGATCTCATCTTCAAAAGCAGAATGCAGTCAGCACAAGCATAAGCATAAGCATGGGGTTTAAGCAAAAATAAGCAAGATTCAATTCTCCAGAAATTTCATAGGACATACAGCCTCCACATAAATTACAATGGTTCCACGGACAGAGCTGGTAAAATGTATCTATCATATAGAATCTATCACAAGTAATTCTAGCCCGATGCTTACAGTAGTCGATATGGCAACCAGATGGCAGAAATTTGACAAATTGCTAATCTTTCCCCTTTGGCCAAAAATAATAATGAGTAAACCCAGATTCCAATTGATGCCTATACTAAACCCCTACTACAGTTAAGAAACGCATCAGAAACCAACCAGTTCCTACTGATCCGGCCTATTGCAAATTTAACTAGTCAACTGAATGACTAGTGTCTGTAAACAGAAATTATGTACCTGATATTTGGACCATTATGTTCGAATGAATTGATATTGTAGATCTTATCCAGTACCAAACTCGGTCAGCATATAAAACCATATTATGCTTGAGGCCTCCAGTAAACATGATTTTCAATTTTGAACAAAGAAAGGACATGGAAGGATGAAAGAGGTGTGAATTGTTTTAGATACTTTTGAGTTTTTAAAAAGTTGACTGCAGCTTATGCCTTGAGAGCTATTTGTCAAGGCTAAGCTAGAGACAGTCAAAGTGTGCGCTCATTTGTCTCTGTGCCTTACCTTTTCTAGGCTTTTANTTTTTTTTTTTTTTTTTTTTTTTTTTTTTTTGGTTCCATTTTTCTGCCTTTGCGCCGAAGGGGAAGGGGAAGGGGAAGGGGAAGGGGAAGGCACCATTGCAAGTGGGGGATGATGACAAAGAATGAGAAGCTCATATCATGTTATTCATTTTATAACCATTTTTCAAGTTTTGCTAGAATGTAGTGTTATAAGAAATGTTGCCCATGAAGCCGATAAATCTTGGATAAAAAACTTTATCATTAGACCAATCAACTATACAAGCTTCCGTCTACGGCAATAGAACATGATAAGATTAAGACGCCTATTTTAGTAATTTCTTTATGACGCGGCAAGATATCAAATCGCATATTTGAGGCTTGCTATAATAATGTTTTTCTCCTTAGATGTGAGAGGAAGGTGGTGACTTTGGAGGAGAACATCAAGTCCTGAAGGAGAGAGGAGAAGTCCATACAGTCTCAATGCCAACAATTTACATGGCAGAAGTGAATGTCCTGTTAATGGTGGATAAGATGGTCATAGGACGTTGAGTTTTGCAACTTCACAACATAACACCTTAATTGGATGTAACAGTCAGAAGGGAAATTCACACTACACTCAGATGCATCATCCATTATTTTGGTTTCCTGATTCTGATAATTTGGTCAAAGCCGATTATGATAACAAATTATATGCTAAATGCAGAGATATCATCTAAAATAACAATTTTTTTAGTAATTTACAAGTGAGAATAAAATACGCATTCATTTTATTTTTTTCATTATTTAGTGCAGCAGAATCATATAGAAATTTATTCTCTCTACGTGCATATTGAGAACCTACACATAGCTCATAATATGTTCTGTGATGAACTCAAACAAACATTAGACTTAAATGACAACTATATACCCAGACTCAGCACGAACAGACAAGTTGCGCCTGGTTCCAGAACGACTCTTCTTGGCTTGAATCATCACTGGTGGTGTGTTGACAAAAGTGCCTGACTTTACAAACAACATATCCCTGGACTTGAGAGCATTTCCACCTACATGGAAACAGACCCAATTTAGAAAACACTTTAGATACGAAATCAGAAGCTCAATCGAAATAACACAAAATAAACCACTCTGGCATTACTCGAATCTCACATCCAACAATCACAGCCTAAAAGTTGAAACAGAAATTGGAGTAAACTCAGGAGAAATTATTACACAAGAATGAAAAACCCTACCTAATAACAGTATAGTGATTAGTAATTAATTACCGGAGAGGGAAAAAGTATGTATGCCGGCAGCCATTGGAATGGGAGGGGAAGAGAGAGATTGTGAAGCAGGGAGCGATAAAACCAAACCGAGAGAGAGAGAGAGAGTTTTGATAATTACCAAAAACCAACTGTTTAGTTTCAAGTTTATGAAAATCAGGTTTTAACTTTATTTAATCAAAAATCAAGTTTTATCATTTTTAATTAATAATGATATTAAAAAATTAAAATAACCTATATACCCACCCTACCCCCACCAAATATAAAACTTAAATATATCCAAAACCTAACCTATCCAATTCATTTCTCTCCTCCCATCATGTCTGTCGCCTCCACCGCCACCTCTCTCCATCACCACCTTCGTCGCCCGCCGCCTCCTCCTCCCTTCTCCACCGCCACCTTTCTCTTCGCGATTCATCCACCACCACCGGCTGCCACCTCCTCCTCCCCTTCTCCCTCCCTGACGTTCACAGCACAAGGCACTGCTGTGAATTGCAGCAACACCTCCACCGCTCGCTGCCTCCTCCTCCTCTCCTCCCTCCTCTCATCTCCTCCCTCCCTTCTCGTCCATGTCATTCACAGCATCGAGGCGCTGCTGTGAATCGCAGGAGCGCCTCGATTCTACTGCCCCTAATGTCGCGACGTCGGTCACAAAAATCTGTGAAATGCTGTTGCTCAAATATCAATTACTAATGTATGAATTTTTTTGGGGATTTTTTTTGGGGATTTGAGGCGGTGGTTTTGTTGGATTTGATAGTGACTGACAGTGGTGGCGCTGCGTGGAGGTAGCTACAGGTTTTGTGAATGGTAGTAGTGTTGCGTAGTGGTGCTGGGGACATTTTCAGACGGATCTGTGGCTGTCGCAGGTCGCTGCTGATGTGAAGATGAGGTGGTGATTCTGCAGGCGGTGGCACACGGGTAATGTTGTGGTGGTTTGACTGTGAAGTTTCATTGGTTGTGAACAGTTGATTGTGGTGTGGCCGTGACGGGTTGTGGTGTGATGTGGATTGTTAGTGGTGGTGGTTGATGGTAGGTTTGTATGCCGTCTCCGCCAGTTGTAATGAAGAGATCGGAGTGTCCGATTTATAGTGGGTTCAGCGATCTGTGACTAAAAATATGATCTGTGACCAACCATTTTGTTATCTGTGACCTAAAAATTTTATAATCTGTGACCGTGAAAAAATTTGTGACCAACTAATTTGAAAATCTGTGACTGTGTGACCTATAAATTTTGATCTGTGACCAACTAATTTTGAAATCTATGACCAACAAATTAATTGTGACCTACAAAAATTTTTATTTGTGACCTACAAAATGGTGAATATGTGACTTTAAAAGTATGGCGGTGTTGTTGTCAGAATATTTGCCGGAGTTGATGAAATCGTGAATGATGTGATTTGACATTAATTGTTAATTTCGATTTTAATATATATTTTTTTCACCCACGAAAATGTAGAAATATTAAATTTTGTTTATAGCCTAGTGTAAAATCATAAATTTGAATATTAAGCCCCTGTTTGACACTCAGTTTTTTCTTTCTATTTCTCTTTTTTTTTTCTTTCTTCATTTCAACCACACATTCTAACAATAAAATAATATTATACATAAACCTAAAAATTTTCTTTATTTTTTAACCACACAATCTTCCATCAATCATTATTCCAAAAAAAAAAAAATTCACCAAAAATGGGTTTCAAACAGGGGCTAAGTTTAATACAACGTTACAAGATTCACAATATAATTGTGTTGAGTTGTATTCGGCTTAAGTTAGTTCAAGTATTCTTGCGACTGAACAATTCCAGTCCATTCTTGTATCTTCCTCAATAAAAATAAGCTTCGTATATTTGAAAATTAATAGAGCTTGCACATGACAAATAAATGGGATAAATTGCTATTGTCACCTATTGTCACCTGTTTCACAATTTGGTCATTAAAAACCTAAGATTCGTGTCCATTTTGTCTGAATTTATTATTCACGTAAAATTTACGTTCGCCATGCAGATTCCTTCAGTTGAGCACAGTGACTAATGGGATAAGAAAGTGAATGTTTAGTGAACTAAAATAGCAGAGTGAAGATGTACATTTTCTAAGGATACAAACTTAACATCAGTGAAGAATAGAATTGACCTCAATATTAGTTTATTTTACAAACAAAACAAAACAAAAGTATTATATATATTATTCGGGATAGCAATAAACTATTCTTGCACTCCTTCAGAAATGGATGCAAATTATTCAAACATCATCCCTAGATTAAAAGTAAGAGCAAATATCAAGGCCAAAGACAAATGTGTATATCAAAGTTTTTCACAGCAACAGAGCTGTTCCGGCTGTTATATATACAAGCAGCCATTAAGCACTAAAGAGAAGGGCTGGGACCTAACAAAATTACATATTTATCCTTTGTGCTTATCATCATATGGGATAGTAGATCCTTGGAGAGAAGATCCTAGTTTACAACTCGGGGGCTATAATGATAATAATATCATGACGGGAAAGAAAGCGAGAGGGAGAGAGATGCTGATGCATCATCATCTGCCTTGCTTGCAGCCTTATGGAGATGATGCTCCTCCGTTATCTTCTTCTCCACTTTGCCAACCAAAAAGGGTGGTATGCCATGAGGCAATGGTTTTCTTTCCGCTCCTAGTGCAAGCTCAAGGTCCGGCACTTTATCATGAAGCCCGTCCTCTACTTCCGGATGAATTTTCCAGGGCATGGATTTATTAACGAAACCCAAGCCATTCACACCGTGTGGATAAACAGGGAAGAAGTACCTTTCAGGAATGACACTCTCATTGGAACCTTCACCATATCCATTCTCCTGTACAGCAAAACCATCAATACAAGAATTAGTTTGATCATCACATGCACCCAAGCTACCCAAATCAGTATTCTTTTGTCTGTCTATACTTACCTTTGCAAGCACTACATCAGAACTATTGTTCCTGAGCACTGCTCGACTGGTGCCAGTATAAATTGTTCTCGGCACCACGTCTTTAGAATCATCAGGCAGATGTTCACTGTGTTTCAAAAGCCATCCGTTGCCCTCCTTAATGTCTAGGTCTCTGTTGCCCAGATTTTCCTCCAAAGAAGCTTCTTTATCTGAATTCATACTGAATTTCACTTGATCTTTAGTGATATTCATCTTATCCAATGTAATCCCCTCACCCGTGCTATCACCAGGAGCCATAAAATTGGTGCCAGCAGGAGATTTATCGAAATAGTGTGATGGCTGTCGTCTATCAGATGCAGCATCTAACTGCGTTAGTATTTGTTCCCTCGTAGAACCATTAGCACGTCCCGTCATCTGAAGAAACGCCTGGGATTCCGCCTCAGGTGTGAAGATAGAATCAGTATCTCCTTCCTACAGGCCAAAAATATGTACGTGGATATCAAATGCTACAATGATTTCAGCAGAATAACGCCTTCAGGGAAATCAAGCCACAAAAAGATCAGGACATCAATATAACAAGAAATTACCAAAGACAGCCAGAAAATTCGAAAGCAGAAAATGTAATAGTTCTTATAAACATGCAAGCCTTGGTCACAAAAGAAGAAGAAAGACGGAAAAGGTGCAAAGACAGACAAAGCATTAATTAGCAAATATCATTTCAAAATTATGTGACAAGAAAATTAAGCCCCCGTTTGGCCCCCATTTTTTTCCATTACATTACATTAAATTTTTCTTTCTCTTCATCTCAACCACACATTTATCAAATAAAATAATATTACACAAAAATCTAAAACTTTTCCACCACACATTCTCCCATCAATCACTATTCTACAAATTTTCAACCCCCAAAAATGGGGGCCAAATAGGGGCTAAATTAGAATTATTACTATTCTACCACACATTCTCCCAACAATCTCAATTCCATAATTTTTCTACACCCCAAAATTGGGTCCAAACAGTTGCTAAATGAGAATATGACATGAAGTCCAAGCCTTGGTCACAGAAGAAGAAATAAGGCAACATCTATTCAGGATAGCATACACTCTCAACGTGTGTGTTCTATTGTTAGATGTTGAATTTTACATGATGGAACGTCAGTACAAAAAGCACATCAGAAAGGAGGCATAGGAGAAGATCAAAACCCATCATCATCATTGAACTAATAATGCAACTAGTGTAATGGCAAGCTCAGAAAACCCATCGTCATCTTATGAAGATGCTGATAAAGATGTTCAGAAGTACAGATTAAACACGTTTTATGAAAAAAGTGGAAGTCCCTCTCTGTCTTAACACAAGTACCAAGCTCAGAACTACACTTATTTCAAATGTCTTGGAAGTTCTACTAGGAACTCTGGTTCATAGAGAGATAAGACACCAGTTTGCATGCCGGTGAAATCACAATCCAACATGCTAAAACTACAGGATCTCACTGAAAAGGTGGTAAAACTTGCACCGAAATGAAAAGGCAATAAAAACCCAAGAAAGGTAAGTGAATTAAAAGAATATGAATAAGAAACTAACTAATTTGATATATGGACGGGGGGAACTTGTTGACAATCATCTGATTCCTGAACTCGCCATAGTATAGATACATATAGACAAAGAAACTAAAAGATAGCAAAGCACTATATAGCCCCTGTTTGGTGTAGCTAAAATCAGATTATTAGTCTATAGAAGTCGATGAAATCTGTGGTTGATAAAAGTTGATAAAATTTATGCACATAAAAAGAATAGCCAATACCAGGCAAGTACCACTCATTTCGTGGCACAATTTTGCACTCGTACTTCGTTCGGTAGACAAGGAAATGGAATCTAGTCTATCATCCAGCTGATCCGCAGAAAGTACTTTGGTACCAAAATCTCCCTTTACTACTTTAGAAGACAAATAACTCCATAATTTTCCAGAAGCAGACACCTCCAGTGATGGGGCTACATCATCACATGCAGACAAAACCTTGGCTACAGGCCCAAGTGAGCATGTGTTCTCAGGCAAGGACATTATATCTGGGGGAATATCTGGAGGTGTACAAAACTGCGTTGAGGATTCAGGCAGACGTTGTGAGCAATTCTCGTTCTTTCCTCTGAACACGCCCCATAAAAAGAATAGCATATTCCAGCCTGCATGTAAATTATGGCAAGAAAATTGTAGGGTTGCTTGCAAATAAGGAGTAGCTTTAATAGAATAAGAATGGCAATTTTATTAATTAGCTTGCTTATAAATTAGAGCACAAAATAGAACCAGCTAAAGACCCTGAAGTTGAGAATTCTCTGTTTAATGATACTGGAACACATCTCCACCTAGAGAATAAATAAACAAAGATCTTCTGAAACGAAAAAAGAATATAAAAATGGAGGAGAAGCAAAATTAATGTAGTGCCCCGAGAACGGCAACCTTTGTGTTGGTTGAGGTCTGACCTACATGGCCATGCCCAATTTTACCTAGCAGTGTCACCTTCCATTTGATATAATAATAAACGAGTTTCACAGCAGGCAAGCTGCCCAAAAAGGTTCTGTTCAAGTTGGCTGAGGTCCCATCAGCATGGACACTCAGTTTTACCAAGCAGCAATAACTTCATCTGACATCCTATTGAAAGTTTTCACCTAGGCAAGCCCCCAGAATGCAACGCAGGAACTTTACTCATCACAGTCAATTTTCAAGGGCATGAGATGCAATAGCTTTTATTGGGCATCACAAAATGCCTTTACCATATGCATCAAATGAGAGAAATTTTACGAATTCTTGGACAAAGAAATTCTGTACAAGAAATATTCATGTTGTTTGCTTACGCTGAGAATTCTCAGGAAGCTGGTTAGATGGAAAAATCAAGAGTTCTACACCATTAAGATTCGCCTTTAGAGCAAGGTCATTCTTCATCATGCTCTCCAGCAAAATTTTGTAGCTCTTCTCATAGCTGTAGCAATGGAAATAGAGAAACTAAATCGGAGAAAAATGATAATGATGATGCAGAAAAATAATTTGAAAAAATTAATGGAAAAAACATGAAGGCTAAATTGCTACCTCTCACAATCTTTGGCAAAAAAGAAGAGTGCTATGTTATCTTCTCTAACACCAAATTCCTGAAACTGTACAGGCCATGTGCTTAAACGAGGCACTTCATTTAGGATGATTTTGTGGTTAAACTTGTTTACTGATTCAATAACTTTAGGTGATGCACACGTCGACAAATGGGCTTGGATTCCTTCCAGTAAGTCAAGGATCTTACCACTTCTAAAAACCTCAAAACTTCCTCTGCATTCAATGAACACGTGTAAGTACAGACTAGTTCGACAACAAAAGAACATCCAGAGGTGAGTCCAGAAAAACCACAAAGCAGATATTATTCAAACATAGAATTGGTGTGGATAAGTAAGTTATCATACTGCCATATGTACTCATGCTCGGGAATAGCTAAAGATTTCAAGTAAATAGGAACTGCTGCGGAAGTGGATGTGCCTCGTAAGGAAGACTTCCCATCCAATGGAACAATTGGCACTGACTCTCCTCCTCCGGAAGACAGAACCTCAACAGGAAGCAATGTGGACTGCTTTGATGTGTCACAAGTTTCTTGTTTAACAGAGTCGTCAGTCAAACCGCTGGGTACTGTATGCCTCTCAATAATCTCTGCAGCAGAGGACAAATTTCTCTTGCCACCTGAACTTGATAACTGATCTCGACAATCTATTTCAGATTTCATGCTCGAAACAGATGAGTCATCAGATTGGCCCCAAGCTCTATGTTTATGGTGAACTCCGGACTTTCTAAGCAAAGCAGCCTCAATAGCCACTTTTAGACTATCATTTTCGCCCCCAGAAAATTTTACAGTTGGACTAACAGCAGAAAATTGAGGATCATCAGTCGTGCAAGATTGTGCCACATGTCCAAATTCTTTACATTTTTTACACAAAATAGCCCTTCCACCATTAATATTACCCTGCCACAAGCGATTCCCAGAATGCTCCCTCGTTTGCTCACCAGAATTTGTTGCTTCCCTCGGCTGAAGCAATCCATCATGTAGGCCTTCATTAGTGTTACAAGGCGGTCTCTCGGTAACACCAGCACACGATGAGGAGTCCTCCTCTGAGACAATCTGGTTAAGTTTCTGTTCAAAATTGCCAACTACATTGGCAGATGAAACTCCTGTAGTACTATGCACGTACGACGAGGGTCTCTTAAATTCACCTGGTTACATAAATTATGAAAGCATTTGAAGCAACATAAAAGGACAAAAAAAAATATGAAGAGCCAAATCAGGACATGAATCAAATTATACCTGAAGAAAAAGGTGAATCTGTACTCCTTCGGGCTACAAGACTGGATGATTTCAATAACCCCTTTGATTTATTGTCAGGTTGTGCAGCCTTTGTTTCTTGGCGTTTCGCGAGAGAAGAAGATCCACTCAGAGATCCCAGTTTCTTTTCATTGTTAGATGTAGAAATGGTAGGCCTAGCCATTGTTGAACTAATCAATGGACGTTCCGATTTGAAAGAGCTCTTTCTTTCAAATGAGCTTCTTTCTTTTCTCTGTTTCATATCCTGGACGTCGGTTACTCTAGGGGATATCATCTTCACTTTTGATTCAGAACGGCCTGAGTTCGGAGATTTAAAGGACATAGATTTTCCAATAGATTTGACTGCACCCTCCTTCAGATGAACAGAGGCAGGTTCTCTTACTGACCTCTGAAGAGCAACTTGATCTACGAGCTTGACCTTTGGTTTTGAATTCAAAAAATTGAATGAATGAGACTTCAAAAACGTACCTGCATTGCACCATGGAAATTAAAACTAAAATTATAGGAGCAGCTTTCATTGCCTTGGAGAAAAATAAAATAAAAATCTTCTATATTTATGAGCCTGTGACAAAATACAAAAATATCAGATATTGTAACCTCGAGATGTCTGTATTCGTGGATCTGGAGCAGCGCATGCTGATTCTGGAGTATCCTTAACTTGCAGTGTGGCAGAAGAAGAGTGATATATGGGCTGCATTCTCCCCTTATCTAAGTTCTTCAATGAACTCTCACGTGAAAGAGCAGCTGTTTTGCTAGAATTGGAGTTTCTTGGTGACCCCATGATTGATTCGATGGCAGGCTTTTCTGCCATAGAAGAAACTTCATTATCGTCCCTAGGCCGTTTGCTGCAAGTTCTCATATTTGAACAACATTTTGTTCTGTTCCCCTCAACATCAAAACTAATTAAATTTTCACTACTTGATTGACCACAGGAGTTGTTTTTTTCATTCCCATCTATCCTTCCAATTTTATCTTGCCTCTGATTACTCATTTGCTCCTCGACCTTGCATTCTTCACAGAGCCAGTTACCTTCTGGGACTTTAGTCACCATTTCTTCCATGCAATAACTGAGACGAGATAAACCAGTTAATGTCAATGTACAATGCAGAAAGACAGGATAATATTGTACAGATAAGAATAAAGATATAATCTTACGTATGTTCTGCCCCATCGCTACACCGAGAACAGACAGCGAGCAAATCCTCTCGACCTGCATCCCCACAGATATCGCAAACTTTGACCTATTTCCAACCGAAGACTTGATCAGAGATAAATTCAGAAAGTATTTATAAATGAAGTAAATCTGAACTACTGAAAAACAGCAACATAAAAAATCCACATAAAAGAGCCACAACAAATGCAAAAAAAGCCATCTTGGTTGGGGAGCCGGGGGTGTAGAGGCGGAGGAAGGGAGATCTGCAACCCAATTAAAATAGGTTTCCGAATCCGTTAAGCCCAATCTACTAGTTCTTCCTGCCAAAGTCAGTACCTTTAATCACAGGACTATTTAAACAATGAAGTGATTCAATCAAGTTCTTGTGTAAATCTAGTTTTATCCATAAATGGATCCACAAGTCTTGCTATCATTCTGGTAGCAACAAATCGGATCATCACAATCTTCAATGAACATCAATAATGTTTGTTACAAAAGATGCTACATTCTTGATTGGCTAAAAGGAACCTCTGTACATCAAACATGATTTATGTTTATTACGTGTCTGTGTATTGAATGAGAATATGCAGTTCCCATTCATAAGAGAAACCAAGACAAGAAACAAGTTAGCATAAACACATCCTAGATAACAATTTCACTAGCATGAAAAATAAATAAAAAATCGAACTAAGAGAATAAATCTTTTAAAAGAAGCAAGGAAAAATTCTTACTTACATCCTGTTCTTCCATATCAGAGTCTTCGCTCACATTTAAAGGCTGGACTTCCACCATATCTTCATTCTTCTTCATGGAATTTACAGTACCACCAGGTGGATTATCACAAATAACATCAGATACTACCTCTTTCAATGACATCGAATTCAATTGATCGTGTGAGAACTCCAACTGTGTCCCCTGAGGAAGAGAATGCAAATTTTCTACCAAGTCCATCAGATTTGGATCATCAGAGAGAGATTTTCCATTGGAAGCTTGTAAAAGCGTGTTCTCTACCTTCTCCAACTCAGAAGAATCATAAGTGCTTCTTAGGGGAATTTCAATCAAGCTTAAATTTTGTGAAGACGGGCCAGTTGGTGAGCTACTAGAGGGCACCTTGTCAGAGAATTCTCCACAAACCTTTCTCTGCCTACTAGTCTGTATCATACTATCTTCAATATCACATTTATCCATGCGCTGAGATGAAGTCTGATAACCAATTGTATATTCAGATTTCTCAACTGGACTACAAGTGGATGAACAGGGTAGATTTGACCCATCTCCATTTCGGACACCATTTGTTAACACTTTTGACTCATTAGCTGAATTTATACATGACAAATTATCATCATGCCCTTCTAGAAATTTCATTCCATCACAGTGCGAAAGCATCACAGTATCTTCTGAAGCATCAGAAGTCCTCAAGGTCGATTTAACTACTACATTTTCAGAGAAAGAATCAGAAGTTGAATTTATGCCTACTACATTGCTGGTCTCACTGTTCTGTCCAATTTCAAATCGGATGCCCTGGTCAGTCACAGCATTTACTGTCCAGGTTTCACCAGAAAAATTATCGGTCTTTGTACCCATCATGACCTGATAATTATGAAAACAGGAGGAGCAAGGTGCAGAGCACACGTTACACGTTCCAGAATTTGCCCTTATGTTGACCTTTTGACTTTTTTCAGAACAACTAGTGCAATCCTTATCCGATTGAGATACCTATGCAAATACCAAAAATTAAGTACAAAAGAAATAAGGTGCCAATAAAAAGAAGTATATGACTATTGATAACATTTGTCGGTTAAAGAAACATCAAAGGCTTGAGTATCAATGCTTTTAAGCAGCAGGAAAAAAATGTAGTACAATCTAAAACCTTGGTTGCCAAGTTTGAGCGCAAACCAAGAAAACAGTAAATTAACAGGTAGAACATTGATTTTTCCATTTTCTTTATGTCTAAGTGCCTAGACTATAGGACCTGCAGAATAACTATCATTATCATAAGAACAAGATCACAGTGTCATTTCTTTCATACTCAACCAGAAAACAAAAAATAAATAGACAAAATACATGTGTGGGCCAAAAAACAGCATACATGATGACAACAAAAGATGACCAGAGTGATCCTTCAAACTGAATATGCAACACAACTATCCCAGGGTATATGGCACAAGCTATAGGACTGGTGCAAACCCCATGCAAATGAAAAGTTAATATATGTCTTGAGATAGGAAACCAAAAGAATTTCGGGGACATGTTATTGGCTTGACGCAACTATCTTTTAAAGATCATAACTCAGAAAACTATTGCAACAATTGATCGCTAGGTCTCAAACGTTATTCTTGCTTTCCGGCAGCAAAGCCATTTACTTCCACCAAACTTTGCTTCTTCAAACATAAGAAAGAAATGTGAACTTCATAAAATAAGAGGCAAAAAAATATAAAATTTGATCAAAGTTTCATGAATGGGAGAAATTTTCAATGTGGAATAAAGCAACATTAATAGAAAAAGAACAAAAAAACAGTTGTACAAGTCATCATAAATGATCCATGAGCAAGGTTTTAGTTCCAATAACCAGAAGAAAGAAATCGTGGGGGTAAAAGATCCAAGATAGCTTAAACCCAACTTCAAAAGAGAGGTTGCGCATTATGAGATAATTTAAACAGTCCCTAGTAGCCCTTTCAAAAAGAAAAAGGTTTTATTCTTCTTTTCCTATATTCCCAGATGCCTAAATACTTGATAATTTGCTATTTTCCATAGTTAAAAGAACTTTATTGTTCATAATATTTATTCAACATCTGGTTTGAACCAGGCANGGGGGGGGGGGGGGGAGGTAGAGATGAAAGAGTAAGATACGCAGCATGTAATTACCCGGATATCTATCTCACCATATCGAGCTGCAAGCCATAATCTGCTTCATCAGCGGGCCCTTGCATCCTACAGCTACGACTTAAGACTGGAGTAATCTGAAAGCATCGTAAGTCATGTGACAGAAAACTAACATGGACAAATTTTGATGCACACACATCAGTTGAACCTCTAACTGTATCGTCTGGTACAAATTATCAGCAAAAGAGTTAATCTATCTTTCTAAATGTATCTGGATATGAAGAAACCCAAACCTAATGGTATTTATTTATATAGAACAACTAGAGAACTTGCCTTCACAAACAAAACATTCCCAAGGTTTAGAAAAGTAAAAACAAAATAACAATTACCAGGAACAAGCAAAATTTAAAAATAAATCATGTATACTTGTAAGTTTAACAAAAATCAAGCTTAAACTGAAACCGAAAGCTAATTGAAGATGCACGAAATGCAAACAGGTCAAAACAAAAAATTGCAAAAACTAACTCAACCCTAAATTGGCAAAAATAACATAAAATGGAAAAGAAATCACATGCCTCGGGCTGAGGCAAAGCAGGAGTCACATTGTAAAGGTTCTCTCAAGTGTTCGCTCTTTGTGTCTGGTCATCGGCTCATCGCCAACTATCCAAGACCAATCAATCATCAATATCCACAGTGATTTCAATCACATAAAATCACACATATATAGGCAATAAATAGGCCAAATGCACAAATATAATTATTAATTAATT
>CAIGRB010016544.1:27493-42645 GCA_903798255.1 Fraxinus quadrangulata | reverse complement strand
ACATTGAACCGATGTTTAAGTTATATGGATCATCGCCGGTTAGCTTTGGATGCGGTATGTACCATACCTGGATTGAGTTATCATGATTCCCGACGATCTATGACTGGAGATGTCAACACTACACAAATGACTAATATATTGCCTTGTGACGTGAGGCATGAAGACAGTGTTAGTCAGTCTAGTTCTCGGAACGACGAGACGTTAATTGGTTCGCTAACTGGCGGACAGTTGCCGATGTTGTACAGCATGCTTATGATAAGGGGAATACTCAGGATAGATTGATTGGTGAACTAGATAGTAAGAAATGAATGTAAATTCGTCTTGTTTATAAAAATGTAATTTTTATTCATTTACTGTCAATACATTGGTTCTTCGCACGCTAATATCATATCCACATCAGGAATATATTTTCCTACGATATACTTGAAATGAAATATTAAACCGTCGGCCTTCACTGGATATCGTACGTATTGTACGATATATTGGTCGTCCTCAAATATGAAATCCAGATATTTAGGTTCAATTCCAGCATAGTATGGAATTGTTACTTGACCGTCTATATCCGTAGTGTCCTGAATCTCCAGGTACTGTATGACGCTATCTATGGACACTACCTTGTTGTCGTCAAGTGCATACAATTCAGTTACGACGTGGTCGACTATTTCCTTTACGAAGTGAGGCATGTTGTTCTTCATGTCTTCTTCGTCGAAGGCGAAACAATCTTTGTCTGGACACCAGAAAGGATATATCAGTCTTGTCAGCGATAATGCTCGACGAAATCTTTTTTCGTTTGCAATGTAATCTTCCCAGTAGAATTTCTTGACATGATACTTCATGTTTTTGGGAAGATTCTTGAAGATAACTCCGAAATTTAGAGACATCGAACGTAGTATTTTGAACTTACGACATACATATTCATTGTTCGTATAGTGTTCATAAATTTATAATGCAACTGAGATTCGAATTAAAAGTGTTCGAATCCTTTTACGTCTAATCTATATACAGTTCGGTTTTTAACTTTTGATTAAAATATTCAATATTTTAAGCTGCGTCCTTAGCAAGTTTCGTACATTGATTTAGTAAAAGAACCTTTATTTTGGATTCAAATTTCAAATTGAAATTCAAATTCAGACATTAAAGATTCGACATTCAAAATTCAAATTAAAGTACATTCCATGTACTGCTCATACATCACTTAAATTACATAAACAACTACTGTGGAAATCTAATAGCAAAACCAGGTGCCGGAGCACTCCCTTTTATCACCTGAAGGTGGGCGAACTCCTGATCGGGACCGTCGACATATTTTAGCATCTCATAACCCATGATGTTTGCTGTCTCAGATGCCGTGCATCTGTCTTCTCCGATGATGCCGTTGTAGTATCCACATTCGTTTAGATTTTTAATAAACTCAGCCAATGAGTAGTTGGAATTTAATCGTCGTAAGTTATACGAAATTGTTTCCGAGCTCGTTCGTAAGAAACTCTCCAGACCTATGTCAGTTTCATACTTGTATAGTATGAAAGCGTTCTCGGTTATCGACCAGAATGGTCAGATTGATGTTGTCATCAGTCTTGTTTGCATCATTAATCGATGCTTATCGAACGGATAGTCGTCGACATACTTACGAAAATGGGATGAAGAACTGGAAGAGCTCATGAGTTCTTACGAATGTGGTGCGAATTGGGATTTTCGTATTGGAGCAATTCGTACTGGGGCAATCAATACTGGCTATAGATATTGGGGAATGACGTCCTATATATAGAAAGTAATTCCATGTTGGATCTTAATAGTAACATCACTTTAATTTCAAATTTCAAATGGAGACACATGGGACCCTTAAAGGGTAAAAGATACATCCCTTAAGGGAATGAAATAGTAATATGGGAAATAGAATAGCGCAGTGGTATATGACGGTCCCCTAGAGAATTTTTTTAAATAGGTGCATCTGTTCGGTTTAAATTTTATTCCAACAGATACGTTCATTCATTTCTAGGGACACACCTATTCAAACGGTTGCCTCCACTTCTATATATTCTGGGCGAATTCTCATTTGCAAACACATTTAAAAAACGTTTCTTTTCTTCTTTCTTTTGGCATCATCAGTTTCTTTATAAGAGTGTTTTCTTGGTTTGATCAAATAGTCACAATTTGAATCAAACGCCTCCATTGTATCCTGAGAGAGATTTTCTTTTATACTCCACTTGTGACCTTGTTGGATATGGGAGAAACATCTCTTAAAAGATAACGTTTTCGTATCTTGGAGTTCATTATTTTTCCAGATTTTCCTACATATTTACAAACAAACACTTCCATAGTAATTTGCATACCTGAAAATTATCCTTACTCCGTCTAATGATTTCTGAAATGATCAGACATGCCTTGACATCGTAATATTCTTGTGTCAAAAAGTTAAGCAGGCAAGGAAGAGCTCCTTTATTATCAATGATAACCTGGAAATCATTCGACAGAAGCAAGTTTGTAAGAAAGATAATACTCCTTGACAAACTCAATTATGGAGTTAGCATTGAAATTGTTATTAGAGTTCCTCATAAAAAGTGGTCAACGAGCATAAGGGTCGATTACTCATGATGACACTGAGTAAAAAATGGTTCATTAAAGAATTCGATAGTCTCTTTATGGGTGTATTTGAGCATATGTTTTTAAATAATAAATTTTGTAATAGTGATTTTTTTATAAAATGTGAGGTTAAAAAGAGTTTAAAATTAATTATTGGAAGAATGTGTGGTTGAAAATGAGTTTGTGAAAAAAATGAGTTTTCGTATATTGGGTTCAAACAGGGGCTGTATTTTCACTACTCGGGTATTTTCCTAGTCAAGGGGGGTCCCTATAGTGTGTCAATGGCAAACCAAGATACACCCTCATATAATTTGAGAACGACAAATACAGTTCAGTTAAATGAATTCAATGTTGCTATACACCATAGGATAATCGCAAAAGATTAAGAGCAATTACAAATTTAAACAGCAATAGAATTGAATTCAGAAACCAATAAATATCTTTTAAGCATAAGATGACAAATGTAACAACACAATTAATTTGGAAATGCTTCTTTCTTCAATATAACTAACAATCATCTACCATCACACGCTAGACTCATGATTCGTATTTGTGTATACTTGAAACCCCATTCTTGGCATTTCCACATCCCACTTATAAGTTTCACATAGTAACTTTTTAATTTTGTACGGTTTTTGGATTCCTAGAGATGGTATGTGCTTCAAACGTATTATAACCATTGTATTGAAACTGAACATACATGGATCGTGAGTATATCTGAACCCTGTGGCATCATGGACAAGGACACCACTCTCCACATAAGGTAAATACATACTAAATGACGGGTAAGTATGTTGACCATCAAAACTGCTAAAATACCAAATGGCTTACGGTCTTTTATATGAAATATAAAAGATGGCCTCCCATTGGAACAGTGAACATACCACATAAAAACAAATTCATGTGCTCAAAAGGAAGTTTTCTAATTAAGGTTAAGAACAAGAGTCAGCTAATACCTGAAACTGGATATCGTCTACATCTGAAATAGTTTTAGCAACAGTGTGCAGGGCATGAATAGAAACTGAAGGTGAAGGATGTCTGCAAACCACTAAACCAAATAAAGAAAACCAAAGTAAAAAAAAAGGAACGGTATCAAGTAGAATTTTTTCACTGACAGTAAAAGCTCAATCAAACGAGGGAAAACACCAGCATCGACCACAGCTAGTCTTCCATCCTCTGTGCCTAAAGTTAGATAAAATATTGTCTCGCATGCATGTCTAAGAACTACTTCATCGTCTGTATGAATCAGATGAGAAAGAGGAAGGAGGGCAGGTTTCACCTGATCAATAATATCCATATTGAATTGGTAAAATATATAAAGGTCCAGCAGTATTGATATGCATCAAAACCGTACAGAAAAGCAATTGGAAGACTAACCTGCTCGAACTGAGGCTTTGGCTCTCCTTGGAAAAGCTTTGACAATGTCTTCGTTGCCTCTCTCATGATGGTTAGTTTTGTTTTATCATTAAATTGTGCCAGTAAAGGCATTAACACTCCATAACTGAGGATAAGATCACGAGATTTTGTTGAGTCAAAGGCAAATCTTCCTAAAACGTGAAGTGCCTACACAAAATAGTTGGACATACAGTCAAAAGCAACCACGAAATAAAATTCAAAGCTCATATTAGTCTTTATCAATTTGTAAAAAATTGGACGAACATTTCCCTAATACAGGGAGCAGGTGTTGTTATGTCATTGATATATCGGATATAGTACACAATCATGATTAGTAGTTCTCTACTTGTGATATATAGTGTCTATTGTGTTTATCTTTTATCGTTTCCTTCTTTAGTTATAATAGACTTTATCTTTTATGTTAGGATTTGTGACAAAAATTCTAAGTGATTTAGGAGTTTGTTGCGTGTAGGAAACTTGATTAATTTTAGTTTAGAAGTTTGGTTTGATTAGGAATCAAATATCATCATGTTTTGGGAGTTTGATTAAGTTAAGAAATTTTTGGATGGATGAAAGAGTTGTTTTGGAAACACTAGGATGGAACCGAAAGCAAAAAGGAAAGAAAGACGTGAAGGAGAAAATTGGACGGGAACCTAGCACCTAAGCGCTACCGATGCGATAGAATTTGACTCGGTTTTGGTTTCTAAGGCGATTTTGGACTCCTACCTCATCCATAACTTCATGATTTGGTTTCTATAAATACTCCACAAGGTATAGACACTTGAAAAGGCAATACACAAGGAAATTAGGTGACTCTTGAGAGATCATAACAATAGATCATTGGTTATATACATTAGAAACGAGAGAGAATTGTTTAGATTAGATTGAGATGATCAAATCTTGTAAGACAATTGTTGGTGTTTTTTGGTATAATAAAATTCTCATCATCCACAAAATTCTTGGTTGTTGTGTGATCCATTTATATTTTCTTCTTTAATTATTTGCCCGATTTCATAATAAACGGTATCAGAACTATTCTGGTATCGTCTTAGTTTCCCAACAAGTGGTATCAGAGCCAAAAATTATTTTTGCGATTTCTTGGGAGGTCCAAATTGGTTAATAAAGTAAGGTTTGAACAAGGTCGATTGTTCAGGGATGGCAGCTTTGAAATTTGAAATTTCACTTTCGGATCGCAACTGTAGATTTTCGTTGTGGCGAATTAAGATTCGAGCGGTTCTAGCTCAATTAGATCTTGATGATACTTTGTTGGGGATTGATAAAATGCCTACAGCAATGACAGCAGATGAGAACGATGGATCAGAAAGTCCTATCTCAAATACATCTTCATCTTTCTAATGAAATTCTTCAGGACGTGGTAAAGGAGAAAAGTGCCGCTGCATTATGGTTGAAGTTGAAATAGCTTTGTATGACAAAGAGTTTGACAAGTAAGTTACAATTGAAGCAGCGCTTGTATTCTCATCGCTTGACGGAAGGTGGATCTTTGGNTTTGAAATTTCACTTTCGGATCGCAACTGTAGATTTTCGTTGTGGCGAATTAAGATTCGAGCGGTTCTAGCTCAATTAGATCTTGATGATACTTTGTTGGGGATTGATAAAATGCCTACAGCAATGACAGCAGATGAGAACGATGGATCAGAAAGTCCTATCTCAAATACATCTTCATCTTTCTAATGAAATTCTTCAGGACGTGGTAAAGGAGAAAAGTGCCGCTGCATTATGGTTGAAGTTGAAATAGCTTTGTATGACAAAGAGTTTGACAAGTAAGTTACAATTGAAGCAGCGCTTGTATTCTCATCGCTTGACGGAAGGTGGATCTTTGGAAGGTCATCTATCGGTGTTCAAGGAAATCGTCGCTGATTTGGAAACAACGGAGGTTGAGTATGATGAAGAGGACTTGGGGTTGATATTTTTATGTTCATTGCCGCCTTCATATATGACTTTTAGAGATACAATTCTCTATAGTTGGGATACTCTTACAATTGACGAGGTGTATGACGGGCTTTATTCTAAGGAGATGATGAAGCATCTGGTCGCCATTTCTGAGGCTCATGGAGAGGGTCACGTTGTTCGTGATAGGAAGATGGGTAGTCATGGAAGGGGCAGAGTCAAGGATAGCAACAGTAGTATAGTCTGTTGGTATTGCAACAACAAGGGGCACATGAAAAGTGATTGCTATGAGTGGCGGAACATGTTTGCTACTAAGGATCATGATGAAAAATCAGAAAATTTTGGGAATGTTAGTCTTGCAGAAGAGGGATGTAATGGAGATGGAGAATTGTTGGCGATTAATGAAGATGACTCCAAACCTGACGAGGATTGAATTCTTGATTCAGCTTGCACTTTTTATGTGTTCAAACCAGGATTGGTTTTCTTCATATGAAATAGTTACAAGGGGTTCCGTGATGATGGGAAGCAATGAGCCTTGTACAATTGTAGGGATTGGTAACGTCAAAATCAAGATGCTTGATGGGAAGGTTAGAACACTAGGCCAGGTTTGACATGTTCCAGGTATCAACAAAAATTTGATTCAGACAAGTCTCGGTTATATGTGTTGGAAGGTTCGACGATCACAAAGGAAGCAACTGCATCTTATGGTTTAGTAAGCGGTAACTCGGGGAAGAGTTGTTGGTGATCGGGTTGTTCATGGTGATTCAGACAAGGCTTCTAGTAGCTCAGGTGGAACTGGTTGTGATTTTGTTGATCATGTTGCTCATGGTATTTTGAGCAGGTTTGACAACTCGGGTGGAGTTGGTGTTGCTTGTGGTGGTTCAAGCAGGTTTATTGACTCGGCTAGAGTTGGAAGTGAACGAGATGATTCAAGCAAGGATGGCGCGTAAGGTAGTTCTGCTAGTTTGCAGGGCTTGGGTGTAGTTCACAGTTGCTGAGTGTGCTCGGCGGGGGTATGGGGTGTCCCATGGGGACATGGTGAAAGAGTTGGAGAATGACTTGAAGAGTGTTAATTTCTTGTTATGGAATTTGTATCAATGTGGAGTTTGTTAGGATTTGTGACAAAAGTTCTATGTGATTTAGGACTTTGTTGCATGTAGGAAGTTTGATTAATTTTGATTTAGAAGTTCGGTTTGATTAGGAATCAAATATCATCATGTTTTGGGAGTTTGATGTCAGTTTGATTGAGTTAGGGACTTTTTGGATGGATGAAAGAGGTGTTTTGGAAATACTAGGATGGAGTCGGAAGCAAAAAGGAAAGAAAAACGCGAAGAAGAAAATTGGACAGGGACGGTGGGTGGCACCTAGGCGCTAGCCCTAATACCTAGGCGCTACCGTTGCGACAGAATTTGACTCGATTTTGGTTTCTGATGCGATTTTGGACTCATATCTCATCCATAACTTTGTGATTTGGCTTCTATAAATACTCCACAAAGTATAGGCACTTGAAAATACATTGCACAAGGAAATTAGGTGACTCTTGAGAGATTATAACAATAGATCATTGGTTGTATACATTAGAAACAAGAGAGAATTGTTTAGATTAGATTGAGAGGTTCAAATCTTGTAAGATAATTGTTGGTATTTTTTGGTATAATAAAATTCTCCTCTTCCACATTATTCTTGTTTGTTGTGTGATCCATAAAAACTTCATATTTCTTATATTTTCTTCTTTAATTATTTGGCCGATTTCATAACAAGCGGTATCAGAACTATTCTGATATCGGCTTCGTTTCCAACATTTTATTCTTATTTCTTGATTAGATTATCATTAGTTTATTGATTTGGTGATTGAAATTAAGGGATAAATAGGATAAACTCGAGAATCCTAGCACCTTTTGTACATTAGAACTCTAAATTTGTCTATTTGTGCAATTTTACATTATTTTAATCACGTGATCCTCGTAAGAACGATAATACAGACTTTTAGGCCTACTTTACTAGTTTAATTCACATTTAAATTGACAACACAACACCTACCTGGTGAAGATCAACATTGGGAGATCTAAGAAGGCTAACCAAAATGGGAATTGCGCCATGATCAATCAGCATGTCGATGTTATTAGATGACCAGCTTGAAATTCTTCTTATAGCCCATGCTGCCTCACACTAGAAAATGAATTACACGATGTGATTGGCAGTTGAAACACATGAAGTAAACAAGAAGAAGCAATTAATATCACAAATTTAAACCTGAAGCTGCGGGTAATCATCTCTATTAAGAAACTCTAAAAGTCGAGGGACAACTCCAGGTATTACTTCCTCAATTGGGTCTTGGAAATAAATTAATTGAAAGAAAATGGAATCAGAGATGCAAGAGAAAATAGAGTAAATAGTAATAAGATTAATATCAAATTAATTGGCCTCAATAAAGGAAAATTTATTGATTACCGACTAAGAGAGTACGGCGTAACGTAATTGTGGCCTGGAGTTGCAGTGTGTCCTTATTTGAACCAATTTGAGCCTCCACTTTCTTCATCTGTTGCAATTGGAAGAAATTATAAAGAAGTATATGTAACAGTTTCTCTACTTACTTGGAAGAACAATTTCATTATGCAACAAAGGCCTGTAAATTTTATTTAGTAATAAAACATGCCATCTAGAGTGGTTCTAAAAAACAGAGAGAAAAAAGGTCATGCCATCTAAAATTTCATTACAAAGACATGTAAGTTTTCTTGAGATAGAGAAATGATCAGATATTAGCAGCAGTAAGTATAGCTCAAGGAATCGTTCTTACCCGTAGACGGTCGTGTTGAAACAAGTAAACGACATGAACTTGAACACTATCATTTCCATTCTCTTGTTCTTCTTGTATTTGCTTTGCCGAAGTCACAGCTGAAGGGCTAGCGTCATCCAATTTAATGATTTTAAGCGTTGGTATATCTCCTATACTACAAGGGATCTCCTCTAGTTTGAAACATCGCCTAATGATTAGGCGCTCAAGGCCTGGGAAATGAGTGTCATCAGCTCTCCATTGCACTAGATTCATATCGTAAAGTAGCAGAAATTTGAGTTTGCAAAATTCTCCTTTGGTTGGCTCCCACTCTGTCCCATCAAAGGCTCTAAATAGCAGTTTGAGCACTTCAAGATTTGGCATTGAACCAACAGTCGTCATATGTTTCCAAGAAATTTTGCCACCCGATAAAGTTAACTTTTTTATAGTTGGTGGGAAAGTGAAATTCATAGGGACACTAACATCCGCATAGTAACCTATGATTTTCAGAGTCTCAAGTTGAGGAAGATTAATCAGATTACCTAGAGAAAAGGATGTCGATTCTGCAATCCAAATTCCTAACCTGTTTAGATTTGGAACTCTTTCGAAGATCTCCTTGGTACAGCTGTAACTACTCACTTTCGACAATGTTAAAAGGTTTCCTAGAACCAAATTCTCCCCATCAATTGGTGATCTAGCAGGGCAAGGCAAATAACACATCCCGAACAGGAGATGCCTTAATCGTGGCATCCTCCATATTTCCTCTGGTAAATGTACTTCTGTACAATCTACAATTAAGGTCTGTAGATACCAAAGAAAATCAGGTAATATTTTAGGTATGGAAATTTTCCTATCACAGGAAAAAGCGAGGTACCTTGCATGAACTAATTTCATTCCTCCAATTGGGAAACCATCTACTTTTCCTTCAGCAAGATCCAACACCCTGATCAGTGGAAAAAGTTTTAGTTCACCTGATTCATAAATCTTGCTAACCGAACCGGAACACAAAATAGAACGGAACGGTGGCAAGGATCCCATGGACGGATTGACATTTGAAGTGTCACTGTTTGACATTTCCCTGTGAAAAATATCTGGATGAATACATAGGCGACGTGAATACTTTATTCCTTCAGCAAAAATGTTGACTTCTTTATCTGCGACATGAAAAAACTTCTCTTCCTGGGCTTTTCTTATGCATAGATCCCTTAACAGATCATGGATGCTACATGTTTTTATCTTTCCACTAGAACTCTTCTCACTAATCAAAATAAGATTTCTGGAAATTAGATCTGCCAAATATTCCTCTGCTACTTCTTCCAAGGTTTTACCTCTGACTGGTTTTAGAAATCCCTCTGCAACCCATAACTTGATGAGTTTGGAGACACGGATTTTATCATCTTCTGGAAAAACTCCCATATAGAGAAAGCATGCTTTGAGATAATGAGGCAAGTAATCGTAACTCAGAGATAGTATGTCTGAGCAGTTTGCATCTGTTGAAGTTACAACTGACTTGACATTTTGTGCAACATATTCCCAGTGATCTTTTCTCCTGTTGGCTTTGGAAAGGTGGCCACCAATCACGACAAGGGAAAGGGGAAGTCCTTTGCAATTCTCTGCAATCTCCTTTCCAGCTTCCTCCAGTTCAAGAGGACAAGAATCTTCCCCAAACACCTCCCGACGAAGTAGATTCCAACTGTCAGCCTCATTTAGAAATCGCATATGATGGGGAGAGCTGTGGGAGTCAACCATACTTGACAGCCGTGTTGTTAACATGATTCGGCTGCCATTCCCGTCATCTGGAAATATCATTCTCAAAGAATCCCAAGCTTCAGTAGTCCAAATGTCATCCATCACAACAAGGTACCTCCGACCTTTTAAACTTTTATATAGATACTCTTTTAATTTTTCAGTACTTTTCTCTTGATGCATCTCAGCATTGAGTTGTTTCGTGGAATCCAGAAGGCTCAGCAAGACTTCTCGCTCACAATATTGTTGAGAAATTGATGCCCAGGCTCGCGTGTCAAAATGAAGTGCAATCCTTGGATGATCATAAACATTTTTAGCCAGTGTGGTCTTGCCAATCCCTCCCATGCCAATAACTGGGATGACTTTAAGAGCAGGTGGATATCTAGTAAGTCGATTCATTATTTGAGTCAAATCACTACGAAACCCGACCATGGCATTCTTGCCGCTTGAAGCAAGTATTGACGGACCAGTAGGCATAGAAGTCCTCTGGCTCTGGTGCAGATCTGTTGCTCCCCACAATTCCTTAAGCTTGGCAGCCTTCGTCTTAATGGAATCAATTTCATCTGCTAGTATCACAAAATTTTGACAAAAAATTTGGTTTCTGATTCGTCTTTCATGAAAACTTTCCTGACCAAAATTCTTTGATATATGGGATTCCATGATATCTTCAATTTTGTATGCTGCATCACGAATTTCCCTTTCCAAACATCGTAATTCCTCGCTCCTTCTCTGCCAAGAATCATCCAGAAAATCTAGTAAGAATTTCAAATTTTCCTGGAGGGATTTAATTTGTTGGTCCTGAAGAGGAGTTTGATGTTGTTCGAGATAAGGATTTGATATCTGCTCCAGAATCTGATCGAGAGATAATGCAGCAGTATAAGCCATCTTTGATTTTTTTCACAGAATCTGATTGAGAGATAATATCACGAAATTGTAGCCCACCTTGACAAGTGGTGGTTCTGGGAGGTGGAGTTGGAGGAATTGAGTGGGGGGAGGGGATGAAGAGGGAAATTATGAAAATAGCTTAAATATAAAGCCATATTTCCAAACTGGCATTTGATCATTTTAAAATTATAAAACTACCAAAAATACCCCTAATATAGAATTTATAACTGAGTTACCATAATATGAATAAAACTTCATCTAAGTTCTTAATATATTTAGTTTGAATATTCTATGAGAAGACCTTTATCAAATAGGTTAGTTAGAGAAATTAAAAAATTAAGATATACCTTAACAATTAGATTATTCAGTAATAGATTAAAAATTAGGCATATAAAAGAATATTTAGAATACACAAGATCTTTTAAATAAATTACTAATGGATAACTATACCATGAAAAAATCGAGAGGCCCTAGAGGTCCATATAAAACTAAGAAATTTATAAAAGGAAAGAAAAAATAGAAAAAGAATTGAGTGATAATATAAATAAAAGAGAATATAAAAATAGAAAAAGAATTTAGTGATAATATAAATAAAAGAGAATATACAAATCAATTATATGCATCTTATGAAGCATTGAAATATTTTAAGAATAATATATCGGAAAGTTTCATAAAAGGACCGGTTAGAACTTTGATGATGGATGACATTCAAGATCCTATAGATAAAATAGAAAAAAGAAAAACAAGGATGGTAATAAATTATAAAACACCCATACAATTAAATGAAAATGAAGAAATAGATTTAGATATTATAAATTGTCAAACTTTTATAGATATTGAAGAAATTATAAGAGAATATGGACTTTAAGATTTTTAGATTTATTTGATATTTGATTTTTGTTCGCTCAAAGTAGCACCCCTAAACATTATTGGTATTAGAGTCAGGTTGATCATGGAAATTAGAATTACAAAATTAGATAAATATTATAAATTAGAAGACAAATCAGGATATTATGATAGTTATTATAAATTAGAAGAAGATAAAAGATGTCATATATATGCAGAACCTATTTCTAATAGATTAAAAATATTAACATTAATTGTAATAAAAAATTTACCTAGAGAAATAAGAGAACAAATATTAGAAAAACTTATTATAATTTCATTAAGAGATATGNAAGATAAATCAGGACATTATGATAGTTATTATAAATTAGAAGAATCTAAAAGATGTTATGTTTATTTAGAACATATTCCTAATACATTAAAAATATTAACATTAATTATAATCAAAAACCTACCTAGAGATATTAGAGAACAAATATTAGAAAAACTTATTATAATTTCATTAAGAGATATGTATATATATGAAAAACTTACGATAGAATATGAAGATGAAGAAAATATATTATATTATAAGAAGAAATATGGATTGTCATAAAACTTGACCCTTATTAAATAAATACTTACCAAAAGATATTAAAATAGACATAGATGAAAAATTAAATACTAAGATAGATTTAGTGAATCAAATTATAGATATACGGTTACAACTAGAAAAAAAAAAACCATCTATAAAAGAGAAAAATTAATAAGAAAATTAACAGGAAATGGACAAATGATAATAAGAAAATATTATGAAAAAATAATAAGGTATCTAGAAAATATAATTAGAGATATAGATAATTATATAGGAAAAGATAAATTAATTAAAAAGAAGACAAATAATAAATTTGATAAGACAATTAAAAGAACAAAAAGAGATAAATGAAGATAAAATGTGTGTAACATATTATAGATTAAAAGCTTTAGAAGAAATCAAAAAAGGATAATAGATTTACCAAAAATAAAATTTGAAAAACAAATAATAAAAAATATTAGATTATCAATAGGATCTTGTCAAAGAAAAGGAGCAAATACAACTATGTTCCAACCCTTAAGTTCTTGGGGGAGAATATGATGGATTTCTTAATATGTAATTAAATTGGATAAATGCATTTTTATGGCAGACATATAAAAATATAAATTCACAGGATAAAATAGCTATAGAAAAATTATAACAGTTAAATATATAGGATAAAGATGTTAAAGAAAAATTACTGGATGTACAAAATAAATTAACAATACAATTTAAAGAATTAAAAGATATGATAGAAAATGTTAAGATTATAGATGAACAAACTTGAAGGAATTTCCAAAGAAAATCAGGAGAAATAATAAATCAAGATAAGATTGATATGATTATAGAAAAAACAGAAAAGCTAAGTGATAAAATAGAAAATAATAAAAGGATCATAGCCATAGAAGAAAGAATTAAGAAATTAGAATTAAAGATAGATGACATGTACGATAAACTATTTAAGATACAAAAGACTCAAAATATTAAACCAAGAGTTTAAAATGTCAATTAATGATGGTTTGGAAGATTTAAAATCATTAATAAATACATTGCTAGACTATGTCCAGGATATGAAAAATGAATTAAAAGAAGTAAACAAATGAAATGAAAAATGAAATGAAATAAGAGAAGTAAGAAATTATATAAATATTTTAAAACTTGAAATTAGAGAATTAAAGGAAAATAATAAGAATCGAGATAAGAAAATAGATTAAAAAAAAAACTGATAGAAAAAAAGATATCTAGGTTAGGAAAGAAACAGTTTGAACCAGAAAATATAAGAATAGAATCAGGAAGTATGGATGATGAATTTAGAAAACATATATTACCAAAAATTTTAGAAGAAGAACTTATAGAAAAATCATTAGGGAAATTAATAATTGAAAAATAAGACAATAAAAATGAATGAAGATTTAGATTTATTTATAGAAAATTTTGATAAATTAAGCTTGGATAATTCAAGTGAATATCAAGTCTTAATGAACATTGGAGGAGGACCCAGTGCAGCAGAAACCTCTACTAAACAAGAATTACCAAATCTAGATGAAAGTTATGCACCTATGTATAATAAATCATATAGACAATTTTATGATAAAGTAAGAGATAGACAACCACCTAGAGGAAATAAGTTTAGAGATAAATTTGAACTAAATGATATTTATGATAAACCTATCAATCATAGAGGAAAAAAATTAGATTTAAATTGTAAAATAGAAACTAAAAAATGCTTATTAAATTGGACAGATTCAATGATATTATTCTTTTTATATAATAAATATGACACATGGAAAAATACTGAAAGAAGAATAAATTTTTTTTATATCATCATTTAAAGGAAATGTTATAAATTGGTGGGAAGGAATAAGTAATGATACAAAAATATTAATAAAAAGAAATATACAAACAGAAATAATAAAATCAGATAGAGAAGGTATAGAAAGACTAGTAGAATACATAGCTAATGAATTTTTAGGAGAAAATTGGATGAGAAATGTTGAAAGAGAAGCAATAAGAGAAAAAGATAATGCTAGAATGAAATTAATAAATTTAACAATATGTGATATGTGTAAAATTAAGGAATATACTTGTGAATTTAGGAATTACTATTATGTACAATTTTATAGCAGTGAAAATCAAAAAGTATACCAAAATATGTATTATAATAAATTACTAGGAACATGGGGAATATACTTTAAGATAGAATTTGAAAAATATGTTAGATATAATACATGAATACTTAGAACACTAGGATCAAGGATAAAATTCTTATTTGAAATTAGTATATATATGTCAATAAAGAAAATTATTGAAAAAATCAGAAAAATTAACTAGAATATGCTGTGAAAACATCGAAAAACCTACCCAATGGGGTGGTAATCTCAAAAAGAAGAAGTTATAAAAGAAAACATAAAATTTAAAAAATTTAAAAATTTAGAAATTTTAAGAAAAAATATATAAAACCTAGAA
>CAIGRB010016544.1:2553-24738 GCA_903798255.1 Fraxinus quadrangulata | reverse complement strand
AAAATACCCAAATAATAAATAGTGCTCATAAAATTAGTATTATACTTGGAAGTAAACAGATAATAGTTAACAAAATATATAATTACGATAAATTAGAATGTGATATATTATTAGGAAATGATTTCATACAAAAATTTCAATATTATAAACAAAATAATTATATGATAATATTACAAATACCTTGTACACATTTATTAAAAAATTTTAGAGAATTTAGACCTTATAGAGTTCAGACAGTCCAACGTGATAATAGATGGGAGAAAAACCCAATCACCCATAATGAAATAAAAAATTAAAGACTTTTATACAAAAAAGTCTTGAAGACAGGAATAGAAATAAGTATGGAAAGAATCATAGAACAATTAGAAAAAAATTATGGAGAAAATTCATTATTATTTTAGAAACCATACCATCCTAAAGTAAAGATAAAATTAACAGAAAATATTATCATAAGAGTCAGACCAATAATGTATACTATACAAGATACACATGAATTTAAAATCCAAATAAAGGAATTATTAGAACATAAACTTATTAGACCAAGTAATGGATTACATAGTAGTCCAGTATGGTAACGAAACATTCTAAGCAAGTTAGAGAAAATGCCAGAATGGTAATAAACTATAAAGATTTAAATAAATATACTAAATTTGATGGATACTTTCTACCAAATAAAGAAGTTCGTATAAATCTTGTAAAAGGAAAACAATATTATTCAAAATTTGATTGTAAATCAGGATTTTGGCAAGTCAAGATGGAAGAAAATAGTATACAATATACAACATTTAATACACCTCAATGTAAATATGAATGGTTAATTATGTCATTTGATTTAAAAAAATGCTCCACAAATATATCAAAGAAAGAAGGATAATATATTTAGAAAGTTTAATGAATTTTTAATTGTATAGATAGATAATATACTAATATGTTCTAATAATAAACAAGAAAATAGAAACCATTTAATACAATTCATAAATGAAAAAGCACGAATTGTTCTTTCTAAAAATAAATCAATAATTGAGAAGAAAGAAATTAATTTCCTTGGATTATCAATAGATAGTAAATGAATAAAATTGCAATCTCATATATCTAAAAAGATAGAAAGTTTTTCAAATAAATTAGAATCTAAGGAATAGATACAAAAATTCCTAAGATGTCTAGACTATGTTGAAGGATTTATTGAAAATCTTTCAAAGAAAAGACGTAAGATACAGATTTTACTTAAAAAAATAAATACCAAATGATAGAGTGAAGAACATACAGAAATAGTCAAATCATTAAAAGAAGAATGTAAAAATTTATCAAAATTAAGATTACCAAATGAAAAGGATAATTTAATTGTAATATTGATGCCTCAGATAAATATTGGAAAGTAATATTAAAAACACATTTAAATGTAATTTGTAAATATTCCAGTGGAACTTTTAATTAAACAGAAATAAATAATACTACTCATGAAAAAGAATTATTAGCGATTATTAGAGGTATAAAAAAGTTTTCATTATTTTTATTATCTAAAAAATTTATTGTTGAGACTGATAATGCTCAAATTGCAAGATTAATCAATAATAAATTACCATCAGAACCATAGTATAGAAAATTACACAGATGACAAGCATATTTGTCCTTCTATAATTATGATATTATCCATATTAAAGGTATAAATAACTATTTTGCAGATTTCTTGAGCAGAAACATTGAATCGGAGATGGATAATCTCAAAAATATGCTATTAGATATAAAGTCTACTGTAGCATTTGCTAAAGACGAAGCGACTGATATAAAAATTGGAATTGAAACATTAGCTGAAATCTTGAGTTATAATGCTAAATTATTACTTGAGATCAGTGAATCCCATACCAAAGTTACAAATGAGATGAAAGGCAAAATTGAGACTCTTGAAGTACAATTATTGTCTATGAATACAAACAGGGATATAAAGATTGATGCTTTAGCACAATTTCTTGATACCAAATTGATACAAACAGGGGATATAAATAGGTTGATGAAAAAAGACACTGATGAAGGAAGCAGTGGTGGACCCAGAGGAGACGCCATTATCAAAAGTCCAAAAAAGATAACAATCAATGTAAATCTTACAAGATCTATCAAGATAAGGATGGATGAACCAGAAGATACTACCCCTTTAACTCCAAAAGAAGAAGAATATAAACAATTTACAAAGATTGTTTATGAACTCAAATCTGCAGATCCATATTATATATCACCTGGAGATCATATCTATTCGAGGTTAATAATTGTCAAATGAGCAGATCTATTAATAGTCAAGATGGCAACAGACTTCGGATATACCGATTTGATTTATCCCGATACAACATTAAAAGAAATTGAGAAATTTGATGATATCTTAAAATTTCAAGTTTCCCAATTTGCGCAAAATAGACCGATATATTGAAATTCTATTCTTTAAGTCTAGAAGTTGAAGATAGAATTTATTATCCAGCAGAACATATAATTACAATTGGATATGTCGGACGAAATTTCCAAATGAATGTAGGAGAAGGAGATAAGCCAGTACCTACTTTCTCCAGGACATGGATAAAAAGTAGAAGAGTGCTTGAATATAAAGTTTTATATAATATTGCAAAAAATTTGTATGAATATAAATTCCGATGCATATGCCAGTACAATGGATGGACACTTTTGACAAATAATGAAAAACAAAAATCAGAAATATTAATATCAATAAATTTGATACCCATCAATTAAGTGGAAGTATCTCAACCATTAAAAGAGCATACGAAGCAAGGAATTGTCCCACATGCAGAGAGAATTAAAGATAGACAAAAGGATGGATCTACCACTATGAAAAGAATTTTGCCAGCTCCATATAAAGACGATGGAATGTAGGACCAAAAGAAGACTAGTGTGCCTTTAATGAAATAATGGATGCCATTATGTAAATTATTGATGAATACATCGTAAGTAATGATGTAAGAAGCAATATAATTGAGCCTCGTGTAACAATATAAAAGGAGGCCTTTGGGCTAGATGAAAGGCAGAATTCAGAGAACACTCAGATTGTGAGAAAGCCAAAGGATTACTGTCTTTATAGAAATTGTATATCAAATTTTCTTTGAATCAAATAGATATCATTCACATTCCAATCCTTGAAAGATATAAATGAATTTCTAAATCTTTATTCTTGTAGATTCTTGAGAGATCTGAGAGAAGATTTCTTTCTTATTTTAGCATCAAACAGAGTTTTTCTTTAACCAAAGTTTAGGAAATTATTCTTAGAAGTGATACAATAAAGAGCAAGTTGCTGAAATAGCAATAATCCCTTGTAGGCTGAAGGCCATTGAAGGAAGTAGATTGCAGATTTAGAGCTCTGAAAGTCACTCAGTTCTGAGAATAAGGAACTAGATCAAAACTAAGGTAAAACTATTAGTTCTTGCTAAAATTAAAACGAATTTTTCTAAAATCTTAAAGAATCATAGGGATCGACATGATAATGTTTTGTTTTGAAGAAATATTTACTATGATGTCTACATAATATGCCAGGATATATGATTGAAGGATTAGATAAAATTTTAGATAAAATGATGGAAAAAATAAATGATATTGAATCTTTGTAGAAAATATGAATATATCGTCTGAAGAATATGATAAGCTTTGGAAAGAACGTAATAATTATTTTACAGGATGTTCTAATTTATTAGATCATAGGATGGATTTATATATTTTAATCTGAAATAGAAGTTAGAACTAAATTTTAAAACAAGCCAAAAAGGTAGTGATATAAGATGCAATTTATAACAACTCATTTCATTAAGGGTAATATAGACTTTTCATGGAAATGTCAAATATTATGTTTGACCAAGGCCAATTATAAAAATTTGCCGGATGAAGAAGAGTGCAGAGCGGAAAAAAAAAAGGGTGGGTCTTTGTGCAAAATATACACCGACTTGTATTCAAGAAAATTTCTCATTATTTAAAACTTACTTTTTTTCCAAACTCATTATCAATCACAAAATTTCATGATAAAATATAGCACTTCAATCAAAAAATTTTAACCACGTATTCTCTAAAAATTCACTATTTACAAAATCAATTTTAAGAAAATTAAACATATACTGAATAATTAAATTATTAGAGGGGAAATTGCAGCTTTAGTACAGATTCCTTACACTTAATAGAAAACATGTCCTAATTCTAGTTGATCAATCCATTTAATTAATAGCTAATTTCCACATTACCACTTATTTTTTGGGTTCTCTAAATATTATTGCAATCATGACATTCTTAACATCATTTCAACCTCTACTGAGAAAATCACTATGTTTGTTAGATGTCGGTTATTTAACAATTAAAAAAAAAACTACAATAGTTTTAACTTTATTTAAAATAATAAAAAACTTAAAAACTAAGAAATGAATAAAAATTGAAAAATGAAGTTAAAAAAAAAAAAAAAAGGGGCTTCATAGTGTTTTTTTGTATTTTCTTTTTCGTTTCTTAGTTTTTTTTTTGGTATTGATATTGGTTTTGTGTTTTTTTTTTCAACAATTAAAATTAAGGATATTATAGTCTTTGCAATAAAAATATTGATCTTTTAACATTCAAATAAACAATAGGGGACGAAAAAAGTGATTTCACACAAAAAGTTGAAATAAGGTTAAGAATATCAGGATTGATACGTTAAGTACCAATCCAATGAGGACCGCAAATGACAAGGGGATATTGATCAAAATAACATTTAATTAATATATTGCAAGTAACTTTTAAACAAAAAGATGAATTACCACAAAAGAGTTTTTGCTTTTTCTTTAAATTTTAAAATTGGATAGATATGCCACATTCCAACCACCACCATTTGTCGTTGATTATGCTTTTTCTTTAAATTTTACTAAAGAATTTAAAAATAATGTTTGTAAAACATGCATCCTGTCAATAGAATGGAATTTAATGAATTTATCAACCATTTTGCTGAATTATTCAATATTTCACGTATATAAGCTTCTGTTTGGTTTTGCTAAAAATCATGTTTTTAGTAGAGTTAATGAAGTGTATGGTTCAAAAATTAATTAAAAAAAATGTTGTACCGTGAAATGTTTGTTTGAAAATGAATTTTTATTGCGCAAATAGCCTTTAATAAGCATATTAAAAGTACATTTTTCTTCTTCTTCTTCTTTTTTTTTTTTCAAAAAAGACGATTTTCACCAAAAATCTATAGAAAATAATAAGGCCACACCCCAAACCCCCACCACTTGTCGTTGAATTTAGTTAAAGGATTCAAAGCCCACTACTTAGCTATTGGATTTTGCTTTTTCTTTAAATTTCAATAAATAATTTAAAAATAATCTTTGTAAAATTTCCATCATGTCATTAGAATAGAGTTTAATGAATTATCAACCATTCTGTTGAATTATTCAATATTTTACATATATAAATTTTTCTTTAATAGAAGAGGAGTGGATTATTTGAGAAATATTGTTACGAGCATAATTTTAATTTTTAAGAAAGTTAATTTTACTAATAATTTTATTTAATTCACGTAAGGCACTACTTCAAGATAATAATTCAGAAAAAGTTTAGAAAGAGAGAAATGATGGCTTTGACAGAGGTTTAATGATTTCAACTCAAGACTTAAAATTGAGAAAGAAAAATACTTTCAAGACGTATCGTTTCATTATATTGTGCAAAGTGAGAGAAATTATATACCCTTAAAAGATTTTGCAATATTGAATTTATCTATCCATTATTTTTAGCATTTTCAACATTTTTTTCAAACACATAAATAATGGCAAGCTTCGTTATGTTATAATTGTGTTGTAATTTAATTTCATTAATCCAAGTTTCACTCAAATTATCCGCAATTAATTTCTTTCAAGAATCTTTTTTTTTTTTTTTTAAGAATGTATTAAAATTTAAAGACTATTCACGAAATCAACAATTCAATTCATCGACCCACTACTTTTATCGACTTTTCAATAGGATTTTATTAGGTTTTGTCAAAATTTATTAAAAATCTGATTTTTAGTAAAATCAAACATGAGCTAATGTGATACAATACCAAAAACTTGAATGAGATGGTCTGCATTAAGAAAAAAGAAAAATGTAAAGATGATTTTAATTAAATAATAAAATAAATTATTAATAATTATTATTATGAATAGTTGATAAGTGCAACTAATGTACTTGTTCATGCTTCTATTCTTATTTATTTATTTATATGTAAATTGAATGGATATCTACTTAATTAGTGTAAATTATATTAACTGTAGGAAAATTCCAATTGTTTATGTGAAAATATACTATTTGGAGCTTAATTAGAGTTGATTTGAAGTAATTGAAGATTAATTGGATCGCAAGATATCAATTGGAAGTATTAATGGAGTGTTCGGTAAAAAAATCATAAGTTTTGGGAGTTAAATTTAACGTTTGAAAAGTTTGAGGACTAAATTACAAACTTTCGAAACTTGCCTCGGGTCAACTATGATTATTTTAGAATGAAGATGAACTAATTGTAAATATTAGAAGATAAAAGACTAAAGTAAAATGAGAAAATGAGTTCAATTAGAAAAGATAATTGTTTCCTTTTATTTCTCAAACTCTTTGGTAGAAATCAATTGAACAACGATTTTATTTAAATTTTGTTATATAAATGCATACATTAGTCCAACAGATGAGGGATACTTGATGCCCAGTTAAGGGAGAGGGACAAGAGAAGTAGAGATTTGATGGAAACAATTAATTTATTGATGTAAAAAAAATTTAGATTACATATGAAAATTGAAGATGGAAGATATTGAAATTGAAAAGTTTTTAAAGAAAGCTTAAAAATTTTAAGGATAATTTTAAAACTTTTTTGAAGTATACTATCTCCTACTCTAATACATTTGTCATTTGAACATAGATTTGAAGTAGAATGACAATTATTTCTTTCTCGTTGTTTTGCCTTTGCTTTCGAGAAAGTAACTGTCTTTTGAATAATTTTGTCCACCTTTTGAAGATTCCACTTGCTTTTGTCTTTTTTGCTTTTGAAAAGCAACACCAATCTTTTTGACAATTGCTGTTACTTTTGAGAATTGATTCCATTTCTTGGCTCTATCTTATTTCTCCTGCTATATCATTTCCAGCAAAATACATAATTAAATAGTAATAAGGAAACGGAAATCTTGCTATCAAGAGCAGAATTCTTCAAGCAGATTGATGCACTGCAAAGCCTGCAATGAGACCACCCAAAACACCTTTCCTTGATAACATGAGCTGACCAACACTCCAACAGACATCCATGCCTTACACCAACCTAACTTTTAGTACTATGCAAATAATAGCTTGACCTTATTTCCTTACCATTACTTTTTATGTCAGATCCCTGAAATTATATAGCATTAAGAAGCCTGTATGGTGTCTCACTTTCGCTACTCCGCCCATACTTTAGCCAATGTAATCTGTCGACATTTCTAAACTTGAGCATTTCAGTCTTCGGCCACAATATTGATCGCCAGAATGAGAAAAGAATCTATTCTACATTAATTGGAAAAATGACATAATTAATTAAAGGCTTTATATAATGATATAGTTCGAAACTACAAACACAATAATAACAAGATGAAATGGATTGCCCTTAAGAAAACAAACGTTTTTTCTTATTTCATGAATAACCAAAAACCCTACAAAACATTTTAGACCCTTAAATATGAAAAGAACAGATAACCTAATGGGCCAGCAGTCCCTTAATGGATTGGGCTATAAAACAAAATAAATAAATACTGTAAATAATAAACTAAGAAGCATGTGCCGTTTTGACTTATCAAATGAATTCAAACGTCCAAAATTCATATACATCATAGCATAGTGGTGAGTTCAATGGGAATCGTCGTGAGCTTTCCGGAATGGGGTCATGGGCCCAAAACGGACACCGTATGCAAAAGTTACGTCATTTTCTTCGAACGCCGACCATCCTAGCTTCCAAATACGCAAATGCATGTTCCTCCACGCTAACCTCATCATATAATTATTCTTTAGCACATATATAAAGGGTCTTGCAGCTGTGTGAAACTACTCTCATTAGTCATTTCCATGGCCAGAGCTGGGATTATGAAGACCAACTCATTGTTGCTTGTTAGGTTAATTATCCTCTGTTTATATATTTTTTTTGCTTATAATTTATTTTCAAGTTACTTTTTCTCAAATAGTTACCAAAATTATCATGAAAGTAATTACCACATTTATAATACATTGAATTTTTTAGCTCTCCTTCTTTTGGCAACAGAGCTTCGGCCACAATAAAGCTTTGCTTGATTATCAGCAATTTCTTCAGACCTTATTATTTTAAATTTTGCAAAGATTAACAACTTGATATCAAAAGGTAAATTAATTCCCACCTTATTGATACAACACCTAAAAGTGATAACTCTACCATCAATATGACTCATCGGATTTTGAGTAAATTTTTTTGAAAGGATTGGATATTGAAGATAAGGTAATCCTTACGATTTTGATCTTAGCAAATCTATAGCTTAGTAGATCTTAAATATTTTTGAAAAGAAGTAGAGCTCGCAAAGCTAAGCTCAAAATTTTGAAGAAATTTGAAGAAGGGAGGAAGGTTTTTTTCTAATGGTTTCTCATTTTTGTAAGAATTCTCTTGTGGGAAATTCTGCAAGAAAGTTTGAAAATCCTTGTATGTATAGAATTTCAAAATCGAAACATGACAAAATTGCTTGTCATCTGGCAAATATTTGTTTAGAAACTAGGTTTTAAACATTTTTTTGTAAAATATCTTTGGATGTTTTGCAATCTATTTTTAAAATAAATTTTTTATTGATAAAATCATCTTGAAATTTTGAAATACATAAACCAATTGATAAAATCTCTTTTTTGATAGTTGAATAATTCTTTTGAGGGTCAGTCCAACCACCAAAATGAAATCGGACTAACTATTCTTGACTTGACTCTTGTGAAATCTGATTGAGGACAGCACCAAAACCAATGTCTGACGCATCAGTTTCAACAATAATTGATGCAGTGGGGTCTAATATTGACAAACAAGAATGCTTTTAATAGGTTTTTTGACCTTTTGAACAGCCACTATATACTCATGACTTCAGGGGATCGGACTCTTTTGTAGTCTTTTGAAAAGAGGTGCACATATAATTGTTATTCTTTGATAAAGTCACTTACATAATTGACACACCCTAAAAATCTTTGAAGACTATTTTTGTCTAGAATTTCATCAAAAAAAATTATGTAAAATCTATAATTCTTTAAATTGGTGTAATGGTTCCTAAATGAATGTTATGTCCTAGAAATCTAATGTTTGTTTGACATAAAATAACATTTTTAGCAGAAACTGTTAAACCATTAATTTTTATGACATGAATAAATGTATTTACATGATTGGAATGTTGTTCTAAACTTTCAAAAAAAATTAAAATATCATCAATATAAACAATAATAAAATTTGAATATGAATTAAATATATCATTCATAATTTTTGGAAACTCAGAATGAGCATTTTTGAAACCAAAAGGCATTATGTTCCATTCGTATTGCCCAAAAAGAACATTGAATGCAGTCTTATAGTGATCTTCTTCCTTAATTAGAATATGTCAAAAACCTGACTTTATATCAAATTTAGAAAAAATAATTGCTTTATATAACCTATTTAATAGGTTTTTCTTTTGAAGTAATGGATATCTAATACATTGAAGAGCTTTATTGAGTGGTTTGTAATTGATAACAAGACGAGGAACTTCTCATTCAATTTCGGCTGAGTTATTGACATAGAATGTTGAACAACTCCATAAGGATTTACTTGGACGGATAAGTAAATCATTGGTTTCTTTGATACGGTGATCAAGTAATTCTTTATTCATTTGAATAGGACACGATTTTGTCGGGATATTTGATTCATGAAAATATGATTGTACGGTAGAGACTCAATATGCTTTTTCCTATTCCGAAAAGCATTTGGAATAGTGGAGCATATCTCGTCCTCGATACGCTTTTGAAAAAGAGAGATTTGCTTTTGAAAATGAGAATTCAACTGTTCCTCAATTCTTTGCAATCTTATCTCTTCTTTTAGAAATTGAATATGTTTTTTTCTTAAAATTAACATATTTGTAAGAAGGGGGATTTATATTAATCCCGTCGAATCAGTTTGAAAATGATAAATTTGTACAATAAAAGGAGTTCCAAGAATTACTTCTTAGTTTAAGTTTTTGACAAAATAAATTATATTTTTGAAGCAAATATTGAAATTGCAAACATGAGCTTTTGAAAGTTTATATTGGATATTTATTCTTTTTTCACTAGCACCATAAAGACGCTCAGTGGTTTTATCAAAATATTTTGTGGAATTAATCATTTCCTAATACAATTTTGAATCAATTAAGACTCTAGTATGAAGTTTGAAATCTTTATTGATAATAATATCTATTTGACAATACCATTTCTAAAGTTGAATTCGAATAATAAAATTAACATTTTCTTCTTCAGTTTGAGGAATTTTTTATGATTGAGAAGCAGCTTCTTCTTGCTCAGAAGAATCAGCATAAATGGCTTGATTCTATTGTTTGGTTTTCAAGAGAACTACTTCTATTCCAACATCTCTCATTTGATTTTGTAAAAGAGAAATTTGAGATTTAATAGTTATTTTAGATCTATTTGACTAATTTTATGAAAGTTTTTCTTCGAGTTAAAAAAATTTATGATGAATTTCGTTAACTACAACTAAACGTTTATTAATATTTCGTTTATGGAATATAGAGAGGGAGGGAGTGGTCGCTAGTGTATATGAGATGATATTCAAGCGTGCTTAAGATCAAATTCTTTTTTTCTTTTTGGGTAGAATACCTCGATTGGGTTTGGAAAGTGTACTAGGAAATAAGATAGAGGAAGATTGCCTTCCAAGTTGTGTGTCCATGCTCTCAAGAAATGGACATTATACATGATTTCTTTTTGGTCCAAACAATTTTTAGTTATTTTGAGAATAATTTAATTTTGGAAAAAAATAATTCTTTATTTATAAATATTCATTTTCTATAACTCCGAATAGAGAATATCAATTTTATGCTTCTTTCTTTACGTAATTGGGAAAAATATAACATTGAAACAACGAGAAAATTTCAACGCGCGTAGATACTTCTTTTCCTTCGCGTCTAATTTAGAGATGAAATGATAAATATTTTTTGTTTTTCTATACATTAAGAGAATTTTCAGTTAAAATGCTATATTAATTAAATTATAGTATCATCGGTATTTTAACGTATATCATATTTTTTAAAACTTATTTTTTAAAGGATACTCAATTTTTTGATATATTTTAATACACCAACATATGACATAATTTAACCATATATAAAGTTAATAACTATATAAGAAAAAACTATGTCATAAATCCTTTCAAAATTTACATATTTTTGAAAATTTAAAAGTTTTATTGAATGCAGATTTTAATTGGGTCCGTACTTTTTCCTTTTATGGTCAGTTAAAATACCTTGTTTTATTTACAGTTCAAACCTTCTATTTTCTCCTATTCACTTTTTTTACAATATTTTTAAATCTTCTGTTCATATTTAATTAGGAAAATTTACAAATACACTGTTTAATTATATTTTACATACCGTTTTTTTATAAATTTATAGTTTACATATATTTTGCATAATGGTTACAAAATTCACCATTTGCTGCAAAATTTACTAATAAGTCATTATGAATAGCTAAACGAACAACAGTGCCCTTAATTGAAATAACAAATTGCATCTTATATATTATGCGCCCATTTGCCCCCATTATTCCATATTATAACGAGAGAAATATTATTTTTTTGGAGAATGTGTGGTTAAAAAAAAAAGTTTTTGAGTTTGTGTGTAATTTTTTTTTATTGGAGAATGTGTGATTGATAAGAAGATATAAAAAAATGAATTATAACATAATGGGGGGTAGGGCTGAACAACAAAGTCGCCAAATTGAACCGAAACCCTTTTTTTGAAACCGTTTGTTTGGATCCACATGAATCTGTCAACGTTTTGGTTTTGAATCGAACTAAACCGCTTTGAAGTGGTTTGGTTTAGGTTTTAATTTTTGTAAACCGTTTCAAATAGCCAAACCACTTATAAAAAAATTTAATTTTAAATTTAAATTTTATTCAACCCAATTAAAACCAAATGTATCCCAATTAAAAGATACCTTCATATTAGATTCAATCCAATTAAATTCAATACACAACTTAACTAAATGTCCAATTAGATAATTACACATCTCAACTTTAAAATTTAAATTCAATCCTTAATCCTTTAATACGTGCGTGGTACTTTCAATTAACTTCTATGTTATTTCTCACTCTTTCAAACTCTAATAACAAAGGTACGTGAATTTCTCCTATTTATATTTTTATATATTGATTCTTTATTTTAATTCATGTTCATGTACGGTGTTTTGTTTGTTAATTTTCTACATATTTTTTTAATTTCTTTTTAAGGTGACTTGAATAATGGAAAAAAAATGTTTTGGCTTTTGCTGCTATTCTAGGGTTTCAAGATTTGTTTTTCCTGCAAATTTTGTATTGATTTAGATGAATAGTTAGAGTTGTCTCAACATTTTTTTTCCTTCAAAAAGTAATTGCACAAAGTAATTTTTTTGTATATTAATTTTGCACAGAATTGCACAAAATAATGCAGTCAGTGATGGCAATATTTTTTTTTGCTCATAATACATTAATTTCGTATAACAAGATTGATTTAATGTTTTTTTTATAACATTAATATTCTTTTGTATATTAACTTTGAGGTCATGTTGCATAATATGACTTTTTATATATATGTAGATAATTAGATATGGATTCGATTTTAGAAGAACAAAGTAATTATGAGATGGATGATAAAATTCCAATGAATAGTGAAATTGTGAATATGCAACAAAGTGTGAATGGTAAGAATGGACATAAAAGGTTTCATTTTGATATAAAGAAGGATGAGATTGTAGAATGTATTTATTGTGGACAAGTAAATAAGCATTAATTTAAAGGTAGTACTAGTACATTGCGAAATCATATCGATGATTTATTCAAGAAGTATCCATATAGGTTTCAATACAAAAAACAAAAGACATTGAATTTCTATGGTAATTCTAAAAATGATGAGGTTTTAGAGAGTGTTGGTAGTGGTGGACAACTTATCAAGTTTACTTAGAAATATGTGAGAGAACAGATTACTAAGTACTTTATATTATCTGACTTACATTTTCAACATGTGGAAGATGAAGGTTTTCGATGTTATTCAAAGTATTTTTTTTCCAACTTTTGATTTTCCTTCAAGGATTATAGTTGTTAGGGATATATATCATTTGTTTCTCGATAAGAAGAAGATATTGAGGAAAGAATTGAATGAACACCGGATTTGTTTGACTACTGATTGTTGGACATCTATATAAAATTCAAACATGTTGTTAGAGAAAGTTGAAAACACGCTTCATAGGTTATATGAATTCTATAAGGAAATGATGACTCCATCGTTAGCCCCACCTAAGGATGCTACTCAACCTAGAAGCTAGAGTGCTTTACAAACTACCTTTGGAATTTTCAAACCCGTTCTTTCAATTTTTAAAGTTAGACTTATGCAGGAGGCTCAAGTTGAGAAGAATGATTTGATGGATTATTTAAATGATCGTTGTGAAAATTTGACCAATGATAGTTTCGACATATTAATTTGGTGGAAACTGAATGAAAATAAGTACAAGATTATCTCCCATTTTGTCAAAGACGTGTTAGCCATTCGAATATCTACAGTTGCTTCTGAGTCTGTATTTTCTACTAGTGGTCGGATTCTCGATTCCTTTAGGAGTTCATTGAGTGCAAAGATGACTGAGGCAGTAATTTGCACTAAGAATTGGTTACACAATAACAAGGAACCTATAGTGATTCGTCAATATTTGGTGAAGTAGAAGCATTGGATGATTCAGAAAAAGCTGTGGAAGGTATTATCGTATTTAATCTTTCTATTCATTTTATTTTATATTTTTTTAACACCATTTAATTGTAATAAATGAATATATTTGTTATATTCTTATCTATATGCAGATAACGAATCATGTGTTACAATTGGAGATGTTGCACCAATTAGTATTGATTAGTTAGAACAAATTGTTTCACTACATTGAATTATTAGAAGTGATTGCTTATAATATTCGTAATGATGCTGATATTTATATTTTAATGTGATATTTAAGATTAATATTTATTATTTAACTTGTTCGATGTACTTTTTTTTTTTTATTAAACCGTGGTTTTAAACCGAACCAAATCGAAAAATGTGGTTTGGATTGATTTGGTTTAGAAATTGAAGTGGTTTGGTTTGGTTTGAAAAATTTTCAAACCGCTTTAAATGATTTGGTTTGAAAATTTGTCACAAATCGACCAAATCGAACCGTGTTCATCCCTAATGGGGGCCAAACGAGGGTATGTTACATTTTGCATACTATATTTTTAATTATTTTCATTAAATATTTTTTCTTTAAATGATTTTTTATAAGATTTTTTATCTTCTTTACCTAAACTCGAACATCAAATCAATAAAAATTAATTTTAGTAAGTATATAAAATATTGAAAAATTTATAAAATTCTTCATTTGACTCATTCAACATTGCAAAAATAAAAAGAAAAAAACTCTAAATTGTTATATTCTAATAAAAAATTATTCAATGAATAAAAATTAAAGGTATTAGATGTTATTTTGTAGTTAAAAATAAATTTTTATTCGTTTTGGGTTAGTATAATTTTGCAACTTCAACAATTGTCAAGAATGTGTGCATAATTCTCTACTTGAATTCACATCTCCATGGAACTAAGCACATCTTTTAATTGAAGCCTTGAATGGTATTAATAGAAAAGTCCTCAATTTTTAATTGTTTATGAAGTCATTTTCCTTTAACAATTTTATTTCTTTTCAACTTGTTAAGAAAAAAAGGAAATGACCTATAGTACAATAGGGCAACTTTTCCTAATAAAATTCTTCTCTTTCATAAATCTGAATGAAACTAGTTAACAATGCTTACATGCAATGGTTAATCTAAAATGCATAGATAATAAATTTTGAATCATATTAACCGTGTAAATAAAAAAACATGTTTATTGAAAGTTAAACAAAATCGTGTGCGTATTAGAAAACCTTTAGTTGTGCGTGGACGACTAGAACACCCACATGAGTTCTAATTAATCGTTATGGTAGGAAAATTTCTAGATAGTGAATCTCAAGGTGTTAAAGTCTCTACAATAATAGGGAACTAGTAAAAGAAGATTCTAGAAGAAAAGGGTAGAGTAGGAGAGGAAAACGTTTTGGTCATCAAATAATTTAGCTCATGTTTGGTGAGGATTAAAATTGATTTTTTAGTAAATTTTAATAAAAATTGATAAAATATATAATTGAAAAATTATGAGCTCTATGAAATATGTGATTAAATTAATTGTTGACTCTGACTTAAATTAAAATCTGAATTTTAATTTATATCTAACTGGATTTTAATGTCCAACATATGCCAAAGAATTGCAAATGAGGCCTGTTTTGAAATATAATTGAAACTAATAAGTTTGTGTTATTTTAAAAATTGATGTTTTAGATAAGATGATTAAATATTATGAATTTTCCATAAATATTATCAATACTTACCACCATATAACAATCAAAAACATTTTCACAATGAATAAATTACCAGGCACAATATACTTTTCAATTACTTGAGAAAATAAATTACACACGTCACACCAATATTTTGACAAACATTTAGAAAATCGAGAAAATAAAGAAAAATCAAATGTAAAAATCAAAACCCAACGTTTAAAAAATAAAAAATTATTAAAGAAATCACACTAAACAGAACAAATTTATAGATCAACATCACAGAAAACCCTCTCAAACAAACCCTTTGATGAAGAAAATGGAACTGTCAAAGGCCCACATTCGATCTTCAAGTGGCGATGAATTTTAAAAACTCCCACTTTCTGCCTGATTTTGCTTCTTATTTTAACATCCAAATCCACATTCCCTGAATATTTCTTCATTTTCAGATCCCTTGCCACCGCTCCGTAAAGTGACACATCTCTCGCCGCAAGATCCAAGTCGAGGTACGTCACGTTACGCCGTCGCTGATAAAAGGGAGGGACGTTGTTGATCGACAGCTTCTGATCCTCGTACGACACTGTAACCTCAATCCTGTCGTAGTATATCGAAACCCTTTTGTTGGGATTGTTAGCACGTAATACGAAATGGAAATTTGCAGTGAGGTGGCCGTTGCCGGTTAAGTTGTAGTCTGAAATTGAGCCTTGTTCAATGGAGTATTTGAGTTTTTTGGGATTAACTGATACCCAAGCAATCAGCACGGCTAGGCCAACAACAACGACGAGGGCGAGCAACACCATAGCAATGCATCGTACTAGCGGTGAGTGGCGGGGTCGGGGTGGTGGCGGTGGAGGAGCCATGGCGGAGCAACCGAGTATTTGTGCAGCACTTGTTAAGGATAATCAAGTTGTTTTATACAGATGAGCATATGAGGATTTTGTGAGGATATTTCTTGCATGAAACTCCATAATATATGGAGGGGTAAGGAAAATTAATTTGCAGAAAAAGGAGAAAATCATAACTGGACATGAATATTCTTAGCTTGCAGAGTTCAAATAAATCTTTAAATTGAAATTTGGAATAAATGTGATGTTCATTCATTGGTGGCTTTTGCTTAATACTCAAGATATTCTAAACCCTTTGAAAGATTATTCTTTTTCTTAATTTAACAAACTACAAAAGGGTTTAGGTGATCATGATTTTATCACAAAAATACAAGATGAAAAGTGAAACATACCCCAGATAACTTAGAATAAAAAGTCGTACAATCTTTAATTTTGAATCTCTTCAACAATCTCCGAACATCTCCTCCAAAAATTTCTTGTAATTAATCTTGCTTCATGAATTTGATGTTTATGATATGGAGTCTCTTTTATGCTTCTCTATTTTTGGGAAATGTCATTTTTGCACTCCAAAATATACATTATTGTTGATATTTGATGTGTTGTAAAAATATGATTGAAGGATTATTTTTTTTTAAATTGTCAAACTAGGTGTACACGTGGTCTATTTTTTTGGCATGGAAACCCCCAATTCTTGACCTAATTTTTTGGCATGCAAACCCCCAATGCTTGATGTGCCTTGAAAATCGTGCCAAAGAAATACTCGAGTTTTCCATAAATTTGGTTAAAAATAAATAAATCATAATACAAAGACATAGTAAAAATCTTAAATTTTTCTTTCATGCTTGACAAGAAAATAACAAAGATAGCAAAATACTATGATAGGAAATCAAGACAAATACAAGCATAGTAATTTCTTGAATTTTATTGAATTCTCGTTCATCTTTTTCATGCTCAACCCTAATTTATTGAATGTAGTAGACTTCAATTTTTTTCCCCTTTCTCAACAAAATTAGGAGTTTGTATTGTTTCTTGAATAACATTGATTATATTAGTATATTTGATTTATTTTTCGACTACCTAATTTCTTTTTTCTTTTTAATTCTCTTGTTGGTATAGAGCACGCACGGCTTAGCTTGAATATGCTCATATAAAGCTCAAATCAATTTAAGCAAATCAAGTCAGTTTGATTTTGGATTGGGCTCAAAATAGGCTCGTACTCACCTCCAGTCTGGTGGGCCTAAAAACGAATGATCGGGAACTTCTACCTGCCCTTAGTTCTTGGTGCGGAAGAAGAGTTTTTCCTTTTTTTAGTTAATATTAATAAAATAACAAAATTGATTATTTATTTTTTAACGGTCCCAACCTTTGATTCACTATAGGGATGACAAAATAGTTCACCGGCTCGGACAACTCGGGCTCGGCCCGCAAAAAGCCTGAGCTGGGCCCGACTCGGGCTCGGGTCGAGCCCCATTTTGGGGCACCGGCTCGGGCCCGACCACACGGGCCGACCCGTAAAAAAAAGGGCAACTTACAAAAATACCCTTAAAATAAATGGTCTTTTGAAAAATCATATGAAAAGTATTATGGAAGTAAAAAATACTGTGTCACTTAATGTCGCTTTTAAAGTTAAGTATTACTTTTTTATTAAAAAATGACATACACTCTAGCTTTTATTAAAAAGTGATGTTTGTTACTAAAAAAATGACAAATTTTTTTTTAAAGTGATGGGAAAAGGTGACAAAACATTATAAAAAGACACAAAAATTCTGAAAAGTGATAATCATTCAAAAAGTGGCAAAACACTAATCAAAACCTTAAATTCAATTTAATAAAGTGACATAAATTTAAAAAGTGACGACTAAAAAAAAGTGACAAAACATCAAAACTTTAGAATCAATTCAAGAAAGTGATAAATATTTTAAAAAATGATAAAAACTAAAAAAAGTGACAACACTAAAAAAAATGACGAAACCCCGATCACTTTTTTCGGTGAATAGTATCACTTTTTAATAAAAAGTTAAGTGTAATGTCACTTTTAATCACTTTTTAATAATAAAAAAATGACATGTAATATCACCTTCATTAAAAAGTGAGTGAAATGAAAATTCGCTTTTATTACAATGTAATATTTGTCACTAAAAAGTGACAGAAAAAAAGTAACAAATAATAAAAAAAAAGTGACATGAATTCAAAAAAAGTGACAAAAAGTTAAAAAAAAGCAAACATTCGAAAAAGTGACAAAACACCACTAAAAAACAAAAGCATTCATAGCAAGTTTGGTTGAAGCCATTTCAAGCTTTTCGCAGCACATATTCATATTGCGGCATTTTATCGAACATTTGGTAGGCATAAATTGTTGGTAAAGCAGACACAAAGAGAATAACTCATCTGTGTTCTTATTTATTGAAGTCAACAAGGGTATGGGGAATATGATATACAGACTCACTGCTAACTGCTTCTCCACAAAATGGAATCCCTTGGAACGGCGACAAATATATGTTCTTTCAAACCAAGCATCTGGTGCAGCCCACCTACTTCAAACAACGTTTTTGGAGAAATGGTATCTAATAAGTGGAAGGGGATAAATTGGAGGAGGCGAGAGTTAGGGGAAGGAAGAGAAGGCAGGAGGTCACGTGTAATGAAAACGGGCAGGCCCTTGCGGGTAGTGAAGAGGAGAGCTGGAGTTTCTAGCTTCCAGCTTCCCAGCTGGAGAAGGCGTGCCCGGGCTCTGCCATTGCTCCATGCCTTCACAATAAACTTCATTGTCTTTCTTCTTCCTCTTTCTGTCTTCGACCGCCCTTGCCCGGCCGCTCCAAGTTTTTAATGTATTGATTACGATTTTAAATTATTTAAGTAGTTATTAGGGTATTAATCAATTTAGTTAATATTTTAGGGTGTTGAGCCTAATTATCCCAAAAAAAAAAAAAAAAATATAGAGGCAGGCAGCTAAAATAGCTGCCTACACACATGTAGCAGAAAGAAAAAAAGAAAAAAAAATCGAGCTAGCTCGGCTCGGCCCGCTAAAGCTCGAGCTGAGCCTCTTTTTTTTTTTGGCGGGCTTTGTTCGGCTCGACTTCGGCCCAAAAAAGCTCGGCAAAAAAAAGATCGAGCCGAGCTCGAGCTTTTTTTTTTCGACTCGGGCTCAACTCGTTGACATAGCTAATTCAGGACTTAAGTTTCTCTTATACATAATAGAGTTTTGCTATGTGTACACAACACACACATACAAAAATGCAACATAACACACACATACAGGTGATACCCTTTTTTTTTTGCAAGAGCTTTGCTGCTTGTACAGAAACAGAAACCACATAATTTCACAAGAACACACCCACGTGGGTCTCGCGGAATTTTTTTAATACACTATGGGGTCCACTCATTGTGAATTTTCTGGTGAAATTCTGTAGGAATATTTCTGGTGGGGGGGATTTTCTGTACAAATGCAATTTCTCTGCATAATAATACCTGGTTTTTAGCAAAATTTTATCAACTTTTTAATCGATTAAACTTCAAATTTGATTATACGGTTTGAATAATACCTAATTTTTTTTATTAATTTGTCAATCACATATTTTATCAAAATTTACTCATTTTTTCGTATAACTTATTTTTAATTATATATTTTCTCAATAAAATAATTTTGCTCGTGAATTTTTATTTTTTTCTACTTTTTAATCATTCAATATTTAAAAAAATATTTTTTCACAAAATCACGTCTCAAACGAGGGCACTTACAATAATTTGCCAAACTAATCCATCTCTACGTGACCGTTATTGACATATTGTTGATGCACATTAACTAAAGCGGGAAAATTTTCAAATTTCGAAATTTAAAATTAACCCAATTAGAACGTTACCATTTTATTTAATTCCAAAAATAACCTTTTCGTTGAATAAAAATAAATACATCCTCTCCCCACAATCCTTCTCTCTCTCACAGATATATTAGATTCACATGTATGTAGAATTTCTTCAGTAGATTCAAATAAAGAAGTACATATTTGGGCTTTTCTTTGACTCTTTTTTGAATTTAATTGTCTTTTTCAGACGATTTATTCAAGAATCAAGAAATCGTGAAATTTGGACGCGAATACGAAATGGGTCAGATCCAGTACTCAGAAAAGTACTTCGATGATACCTACGAGTACAGGTGTTTTTCTAATCTATTTGAATTATTTGTTTTTGTAATTGTTATGTTGTTTGTTGCCCGAGGATAATCTTGCATTTTTTTATTTTTTTGTAATTTTGGAATTTTCAGGCACGTTGTTCTTCCTCCAGAAGTGGCTAAACTGCTTCCCAAGAATCGTCTTCTCTCTGAAGTAAGTTTTTCATAATTAGGGTTAACATTTTTCAGCGAAAGCCGCTTCTTTGTGTTAGTTAATTGAAAAATGAAAATGCCGAGAAAATTAGGTTTTGTAATTCTTTGTCGGGATTAAATGCATTCATTAGTGAGCTGTGTTTGATAAGTATAAATATAATTGTTAAGCTTTTTGGGAATAAGTATTGGAAAAATTACTCAATTCTTGATTCAATTGCTGCATCCTATCAAGTTTTTACTATTTTCTGCGAAACTCAATTTAGGATCACAGCAAACTAAAAATTATTATCATTCATTCATGTAAAACTTAGAAGTGGGTTTTTGTAAAATTCGGGCTTCTTAATGTGGCTTGATTTTGTCATTTTTAGAATGAATGGCGCGCTATTGGGGTTCAGCAGAGTCGTGGGTGGGTCCATTATGCAGTTCACCGTCCTGAACCACACATCATGCTCTTCAGGAGGCCACTGAACTATCAACAGCAGCAGGAGAATCAAGCCCCGCAAATTCTTGCCAAGTGAATAATCCTTCCTCTGGTTTTCCTGTTGATGAAATTCTCATTTCTGCTAGAAATGAACTTACTATATAAGATTTTACGATATTATGAAATTTGTGTTCTCTAGGTGAATGTTCTAAAAGTGTTCGAAGATACCTAGTCCAGGATCAAGTGCTGAAAATCTGTTTCAATGATTTTGATCTCTATAGTAATTGAAATTTACTGTTTGTACTTCAGATACTTTCTTGAATGTCCCAATTAATTCTTTAGTATCAAAGGATTATGACAGATTTTATTGCTTTATCTTTTATATACATATATCTTTCGTCGCTTGGTTGCTGATGCTCGGTTATCGATTGTTTTGGGCCAAAGATTTTTCATACCTGCCTCTTTGTGTAAATCATTCCCACTTTTGGTGATGTTAAAATGCTAGTAGAAGTTTTTGACTTGGACAACTTCTTGCTCTTTTCAAATGAGTCATTTTGACAACAATGGCCAATATGCATCGAAGTTTTTAGTTTTGCTGTTGAATTTTTTCACATCAAAGCTTTGTGTATAATGAGAAAAGATAATTAATTTTCAACCATATTACACCTATCGAAAGTGGTTGACATGCAACTTGACCGAACATTTACAAAGGGGGAGGGCCCACTCTTTTTTGAAATTTTTTTATTCATGTGGGGTCCGCACGCATGTGAGAGGTTCTCAACACCTCTGTCACTTATGTTCTGTACAAATGGAGAAGCACATTAATTTTACTTAGGCCTTGTTTGATTCAACAAAAATTCCATGGAAAATGGAAAAAAAAAATTCATTTCCACCCAAATGGTATGTTTGATTGGAATTCATTTCTTGGCAATTAATTTTCCACCCAAAGCCCCACACGTGCCACTTTCTTGGTTTTGGTGGAATTCATTTTCCCATGGTTTTGGTGGGAATTGGTTTTT
>CAIGRB010016538.1:29125-75219 GCA_903798255.1 Fraxinus quadrangulata | reverse complement strand
AAGCAATTTTCATCAATTTGAAAGACGTCAGTGTTATGGAGTTGTGAAATTTGAATCTAAATAAGTTTACCAATCCAATTGACCCTAAAATGAAGTTCAGTAGCTCAATTGAGACTGGTTAAAATTTAATTGATTAAAAATAGATTTTGTTGGAAGCTCAATGACTGCAGATGAATTTACCCGATTAATTATTATTATTATTTTTTTAATCTTTGCATTGGACCGACCAGGTCTAGACAAAGGCATTTTACCCCTGACCTAAGTGGGTTGGTAACATGATTCTTAACTTCGACACCTAACACCTTTTGTGCAGTCAAAATCACTCCTATTTAAATAAATCAACAAAAAAAAAAAAAGTTCATGAGCTCAGCGTTACCTCATTGACATCTCTATATGCCTTCGTATCGGTGAAGCTCTAGCCCACCCACCGTGCGTAAAACTTACTTTTCAATAATATTTCGGTTTTAAATATATGTTACTTTATTTTTTTTTACTTCAATGACAAAAGATTAAGAATATTTATTTTGATAGCAAATTAGGAATAGTTTTAGCATAAGTTATTTATTTTAAAACTTGGACCAGCAAAAAGTAATTATATTAAAATTAAATTATTTAATTATAAGAAAAATCTTTCAAGCTTAACCAAACATGGCATAGTTCTACTAGATATTATCATCTCGCACGTGAAATTATACCCCCAGATATCCTGGGGCCAAAGATATCACATATTTGGACCAGACGCATTTATTTACTGAATTGCGTGAACAATCAGTGCGTGAGAGGGATGGAACATAAGAGAATAAATTTGTGCTTCTCTTCGTTTATTTTAAATAGCTTTTTTCTTTTTTTAAGGATAATTATAATTGTCTCAAATCTGTCAAATTATTATAGCTTTTATTCTAATATTTCATTTTTGTAGCATCACTTGTCCCAAATCTTTCAATTCTGTGCAGAGAAAGGACCTCTACCTCTAAAGGTTCGTTAGTTGACCAGCAAAAATGTATTTTGACTAATTTTAAAAAGGATAAAATGATGATTTTATCGTCTTTTAACGTAAAATATTTAAATAGAAAACACACACACTAAATAAAATAAATAATTTATCTCAATAATCACTAAATTGTGCAATGTGTTACAAATTCGTCGTGTTATCCATTCATCACTCAAAATGAAAAAATTCGTTAGATTCAACAAACGGTGTCGACTTGTGTGATGGATGCATAACACAGTGTATAGTTCAGTAACCATTGAGATACATTTTAAGTTCAGTTATTAAGTAATAGCATTTGACAAAGTTCAGTGACCATTGAGATATATTTTTAAATTCATTTATTTAGTAACAATTTTTTTTTTCTCTCAAATCGACCTATGTGAAATAAGAAACTAAAGAAAATGAAGGGTTAAAAAAAGATGAAAATCAAATCGATTTCAATTACCTTGGTACTAATTCAAACATTTTTGTACTTTTATGTAATTTTTCTCTGTCAATTTATTTCAATGTTCCTACTGCCCCTCTTTCAATCTTTTTAAGAGAAAACCAAGATACAGTGAACTGATACCAATCATCTAAAAAGCAAACGTACTTTTAGTTAGTTGTCGATGAAGAGGATATGCTAGTTCAGAATTTAATGACTCCGAAAATTATTCAAAGCCAATTTAGTATATATTCCATTTGGACAGCAAAATTTTCAATTGAAAACTAATATCATCCATTTATTTCAGAATGTATATTAGCAAAAGTTCTATTTTATTCAATTTATGGGTCTCTAATTTCCTCTTTTTTTTTTCCTTTCATTTTCTTTGATTTCTTCTTCATAGATGTGGATTTGAGGGACTTAATAGTTGAACTAATATATCTCAATGATCACTAAACTATGTTAAATATTATTACTTAATAATTGAATTTAAAAATGTATTTCAATGATCACTGAATTTCGCCAAGTGGTACTACTTAATAACTGAACATAAAAATATATCTCAATGATCATTGAATTATGCACCGTGTTATCCATCTATCACTCAAGTCGACAATTTGTTAAACTTAACGAATTCTCTCATTTGAGTGATGAATGTATAACACGAAGAATAATTAAGTGACTATTAAGATACGTTTTTAAATTTATGAAAGACAAACATTTGACGAATTCAGTAACCATTAAGATATATTGTTAGGTTTAGTTATTAAATAATAACACTTCCCAAAGTTCAATAATCATTCAAGTAATTAAGATCTCTCACCCCAAAACACACCCCATCTTGTAAAAAACAAAACTTATTTCTCGCAAGTCGCAAGTATAACATGCTCTTTCTTCTCGTTAAAACCCACCAACATATCACTAATCAGAAAAGTAAACAAATCAATCCATATGCAAAGAATATAAAAATCATAAAAATGATTAAAGAGCCCCCAAAATCACCGATAAATAAAATCTTTACCCAACAAAGAAAGGGACTTAGATCTTGATGTAAAATCTTAATCTTTAAACTCTTAAGCATAAAAATTTTGAGATTGAAAGAACATCCCTCTCCTAGATTGAAAGAACATTTGTTTTTAGAATTCGAAGATTGAAAGAATATTTCTTATTGATTATCTTCAACAGTTGAAGCGTCATATCTTTACTCACTCTCTCTCTCTCTCTCTCTCTCTCTCTCTCTCTCACACACACACACACACACACACAAAAACCATTGGCTTCTTCCAACACAAAAGATCCCTAAGAATAGGGAAACCCTGTTGAATTTTGGCAGAAAATCCTACCATTGACTTTCAAAAATATCATTCATTTTTCGAGGTCAACAATTACCTCACAATGACTTGTGCAAGTTACAATCTAACACCTTGAGTCACGTATGATTTGATTGACGTGAGATCTCATCAATGACAATTGGAAGTCAAATTTCCTTTTTCTTGCTTAGAACAACGTGTGGGAGGTCACCTGTCTATGATAGCTAGAATGTCATGTTTTGACACTAACATATGAGTCACTCGGATGAGGCTACGAGTCAAGTATCCAAAGCACCTCGAGCTCATTTCTTTTGCCTAAAAATACTTAGTAACATATGAAGGTAATCAAGAACTTGATAGTCTCACTCTAAATATATATACTTTTTCCCATTTTTCTTCTACCTTGTGTGCATCTCACGAACTCAATGGACTTTATTGTTCATTTTTTGACTTTCAAGTGTGTACAATCGCAGCGTCTCATACATTCGTTTGGAGATGTTTCGATCTTGCACCTTTAACAAATGAGTTCCAAGTGCAAGTAACTTGCATTGGAGGAGAGTGGAGACGAGATCTGTTGACGAGTTGAATTCCATAATTCGGAGGTCAACAAATTCCACTTTGAGAAGGAATTTCTTAAAGATCTTCACCATTGGATGAACAAAATTTTCTTTAACAGATATTAGGAAGTATTATGCTCGATCTATATTTTCTGCCTTGTGAAATCCTCAAGCATTAGGACACAACAATTTCTAACCATTAAGCCCTTGTTTGATTTGATTGTTTCACTAGCGATTTTGTTAAAAAAAAAAAAAAAAAAGGATCTTTTGTTAAAATTATATGATTAATATTAGGAAAAAAGTTATGAATTTATTTATAAAATTATTTTATTTGATTGACATGTGATTGAAAATGATATTGATAAAAAATATATATATTATATATATATTTTTTAAAAATCAAATAATCGCTCAAATTATTGAGCCTTGCACCTCAAAAGGATAAGTTATGGACCAAATCGACCAATGGCAATAATTACAGAATCGTCAGATTGCATTCTTGATAAGTTGCTCAATAACTTGACAAAATTGTGGACCCGATAACTTGGCTCTATTATTTTCTTATTTTCACGTGCCTAATCCGTTCTGCGGAAACCGACACCACATATTTGCAGATTTTTCGAAATGGATTTGAACAGCGTAACAGAGATTATCAATAGGATTATACTATCAATTCGAGCCAATCGACTTCGTAATGTGTTTTTAAGACGATTTTGTTCCCTTCTATGAGAGTTGACGGTGTTCAACAATCGTCTCATAGGATAAAACGAATTTTATCTCCTAATGGCTTATTTTTGCGAAATTTTCTATCTATGACCATCTGAGTATGTTTGTGACTGACGTCTTTTTTTTTTTAATTGGTAACGCTTACAATTATGTTAATTTTTACTTGAATAAATTTGATTTTAGTTGCAGTTTGCAACTATATGCTAAAAAGGTGCAATTATTTTAAATCATTGAGCTAAAAGTTCCCGTAGAATTTTCAATTTTTGTTAAAAAGTTATTTTTCTTAAAACTTTCTATAAATTTTAATTCAAGTCAAAANTTAGTTGCAGTTTGCAACTATATGCTAAAAAGGTGCAATTATTTTAAATCATTGAGCTAAAAGTTCCCGTAGAATTTTCAATTTTTGTTAAAAAGTTATTTTTCTTAAAACTTTCTATAAATTTTAATTCAAGTCAAAATCAATAATTAATTTTAATCATATATTTCATGGAATCTATAACTTTTTAATCATACGTTCCATCAACTTTCATCAAAATTTATTAAAAAATTGATTTTAATTTCCATAAAAAATGTGCTTACTTTCTTGAATGTTTCTCAGTTGAACTTTAAAACCTTTTTGGCTGTTTTCTAATTTCTAATTGTCATTGAACGTTATTTTTTTTTCGAGTTACCACTAAACTCACCAAAATATTATGGCACTTTTCACTCCGTCGCTTGCAACTTTAAAAGTTTATGGACTTGAATACTTGGTAAACAAAATGATGGATAGATAATATTTTGATAAGTTCATTGCGTCCATTTTATTTAATAATGAGTGACATGATGAGTTAATAATTTGATAGGTTTAGTAACACTATGAAAAAATTTAAAGTTCAATGACAACGGAAAATATTTTGGGAAAGTTCATTGACAAGTAAATTTCAAACTGGATCTATAGATTTTAAAGTTTTCTTGTATTGGGTTGTGTGCCCATATAATATATTTCGTTTTGATAAAATAATAATTTATAATAAACAAACAATGATTTTATTTATTTATATATTGCATTCATTTATTTTTGAGCATACGAATTAAAGTAATTTATAATTGGATTTGGACTTTAATTAAACCTTCTACTTTGATTTTAATTAAGACTTTTATTTGAAATTGGAATTATAATTGTATATGGATTTGAACATCTTTATCTTTATAAATTGAGTTGGATGGACTTAAAATTCTGGAAAAATCATAATATAATAATTCAAATTTGGAGAGAGAAAAAGAGAGAAAATTCTTATTATTATTATTTTTTTCATATTTCTAGTCCAAGAATTAGTTTTTATTTATTTAATTAAAAGGATATGCCCACTCATCGGTGTAGTCTTGATTTAAAAAATAATAATACTATAGAAGACTTAGATGTTTGAAACATTAAGTTCTTGCAATTAAAAGTTGGAAGCCCGTGATCTAAAATGCTGTAAGTTCGTGATTTGGAATTAATTCTTGATCATTGAATTTAGGTAAAAATTCTAATATTTTATTCTTGACACGTACACTTGAATATCTAGATAATCTTATTTATTAAATTATTATTTTTTAAAAAAAAATTATTCCTGAATAATTTCCACGCTCCAACACCTCGCGACCCAAGTTCCAGCTATAAATAAGCACCAATAGAAAACTCACCATCCATAACATCTCTTTTTCTCTTGAAATCAGTATTAAACAATGGGGAACCGCTTTCTCTTGAGAGGAGTGGTGATTTTGATTGCGGGTCTCTTACTGAACTTCCATTGCACTGCCGCTTTTGGTCATTTGAAAAGTGTAGTTGGTAGTTCAGCTGGAGCTATTGGAGAGCAGCCTTTATCAAAGATTGCAATACAGAAAACCACACTTGCTCTTAGTGATTATGCCTCCATTAAAGCCAGTCCTCTTCTTCTTGGACTTAAAGTAAGCAGCTTTTTGCTTTGTTTAAAAGTATCAAAATTCTAAGCTAGCATCTGTTGCACTGTCGTAGAGCTTAACGACACACTTGGCATCTACTTTATACGTCAATAAAATTGAGACTTTCTTTTTAGAAAAGAAACTTTTAAGCGCAGACAAACACATGCTACCATTCATCATTCCTTCGGGAAAATGATTTTTTTTTCTGTTCTTATTTGTCATACGGTAACAGGGTGACGACACTGCTTGGGTCGTCGTGGAATTTGTAAATGACGAACCATCTAACGATGATTGGATCGGAGTTTTTTCTCCAGCAAAATTCAAGTAATCTCCTGTTACTGTTGTCACAGCATTGTGGCTATTTCTAGTTTGTCGGTGTTATCATACGTCATGCATTTGACATCTGTTTTTCCCGTATTCTGTCCCTTTAATAGGTTTAAAACCAAGATCATGCATATATACGTTGCAAAATTTGAAATCAATGCATTATTTTTTATTTTTTACACATTGATGATTAATAAGTTTTTGTCAGTGAATCAAATTGTCGAGTGAATAACCGTAAAGTACAAGCTCCATATACATGCTCCGCCCCAATAAAGGTGTGTATATAATACTAAAGATTCAGAAAAAGTAACACGTTTTTTTGCCTTTTTCTAACTGATGTCTTGTAATGGAATCGTACAGTACAAGTATGCAAATCACTCGAATGCGTATTACACGGCCACTGGGAAAGCTTCGGTACTGTTCCAGTTGATCAATCAGCGAGAAGATTTCTCCTTTGCATTGTTTTCAGGCGGATTGTCAAATGTATGTAGTCATTCTTGTGATCTTTGATGATATAAAAAATGCATCACAATAACTGGACATAGAAATAGCTTATGTTCTTTTTCTATCTGCTTATGTTTGTTTTATCCTGTTTCCTAATTAGTAAGGAATTTTGATGGCACTGTCACGTGGACTAAATCCATGCAATTCCATTGCAGCCGAAACTCAAAGCAGTATCAAATACCGTAGCTTTTGCAAATCCTAAAGCACCAGTTTTTCCTCGCCTCGCTACAGGGAAATCTTGGGATGAAGTAAGTTACTTGGATTCATGATAGCCAATAATTATCTTTTAAAGGGTTAGCTCAAACTTGACTTCTTCATGAATCTTTGTTTGTTACTTTATGGAAGTCAGATTTGCTGCTATCTTAAAAGCTTCTGATTGATCCACTACAAATTTTTTAACCCGAATTTGATGTAATTGCATATTGTTGTCTTTGTGACATTTATAACATGTTTGGCTGGGAGTTGAGAAAGAAAAAGAAGCTAAAATCTTGTTTATTATACAATCGAGTTCTATTTAGTACTGCATATCAAATGCGATTGACGTCTTAATAGAGCTGACACTCTTTGCAGAACTGAACTAATTAGATTTCTTTTTTCTGATCGCCTGAATTGGACTTTGCAGATGACAGTAACATGGACAAGTGGCTATAATATAGATGAAGCTATTCCTTTCGTGGAATGGGGTTGGAAGGGACAAGAACAAAAGCGGTCACCGGCGGGAACATTAACATTTGAGCAAAACAGCATGTGCGGTATGATTTTAACTTCTATGACCAAGTTCTTGTTACCATGTGTTATAAATTCAGAAAATATGAATTTTCCATGAGCTGGGAATTAGTTAAACGTATAAAAAATGGGCAAATAAGCTCATAAGGCTTACTTTAACTACTCACAAGTACTGGTTTTTGAAGGTATTGCTTGGTTGCTTGACTGATGATACTCAAGAATTTTTCTTCAGCAGTTTTTGTTAGATTTGGAAGTTATGTTTGCTGGATAGGAATGTAAATTAGTGGATAATTAACAAGCTTAACACAAATTTTTTTGCTTAAAGGTCATTCAGAAAAAAAAGTCGTCTCTTAGATTAACATTAAAGAATTAATTTAATTAAATCTATAAGATGGTCTTATTTTCAAGATACTATATATTTTTTAAACATAAACCCATATTGTGAATGGATTGCATCTGATAAGAATCCTCAAATTGGTTATAGGTCCACCTGCAAGCACAGTTGGTTGGCGCGACCCTGGTTTCATACATACGAGTTTCTTAAAGGATTTGTGGCCTAATATTGAGTAAGTCTCCTAAGGTTCTATCTTTTGGAAATACATAAATTTTTACAGGCATTTATAATATAAAAATTCTTGATTGAGACTAAATTAATTTTTTTCCAGACATACGTACAGGTTGGGTCACCTATTAACTAATGGCTCCATTGTTTGGAGCAAGATGTACTCGTTCAAATCATCCCCATTTCCGGGACAAGACTCACTGCAACGGGTTATCATATTTGGCGACATGGGGAAGGTATATTGAGCACTAATTTAGAAAAAGCAGCTAAAAGAATTAGTGAACAAAGATAGAAAGAATGTATACCATTCAAACAATTTGAAAACATACGAATCAAATGAAATGATTATGGAGTTTCTTGTAAGAAACAAGGTCTAACAAATTATCTGGCATTTTCATCTGTTGTGTGATTATTATGAACTATACATTTTCGTAAATCTTTGGTATCTAATGCTGAGGTCGGTGTGTTAGAAGTCCTTGCAAATTCTCATTGTGTGCTCAGATCCTTAATTTAGTTAGCTGATTTTTCAGGCGGAACGTGATGGTTCAAATGAGTATAGTGATTATCAACCTGGCTCTCTCAATACCACCGATCAACTCATTAAGGATCTCAAGAACTTTGACATAGTTATGCATATCGGAGATCTCCCATATGCAAATGGCTATATCTCTCAATGGGATCAATTCACAGCACAGGTGGCACCCATAGCATCAACTGTCCCTTATATGATTGCAAGGTGTGTTTATTAACACGTAATAGCAACATTGCATTATTTTTCTATCAATAAAGCTGCACGTACATGAATTTTTAACAGAGATTGAACAGGGTGCTGACGTGGCAACACCCTATTAGCCTGTTTTTTTTCCTTCCAATGCTAACTTGCCAAGTGTATTTCCTGTTAAAATTCTGTAAAATCTTCGTGTACTCATAGCATTGTTCTTTTTCTATCTAACATTTTATCTTGGCTATATATTTACAAATCTGGAATAACAATTCATTCTACAGTGGGAATCACGAGCGTGATTGGCCTGGGTCAGGATCCTTTTATGACACTCCAGATTCTGGTGGTGAATGTGGTGTACCAGCTGAGACCATGTTCTACGTACCTGCAGAGAATAGAGCCAAGTTTTGGTAACTTTAGCTTTTTTATTAAGTAAAATATTAAATTTGGAAAAATAATTTTTTGTTTTCGCGGCTGTATGCGTATCTGATGTTAAAAAATGCCTTGTAAACTATTTTACAGGTACTCAACAGATTATGGTATGTTCCACTTCTGCATAGCCGATACTGAGCATGATTGGCGAGAGGGGACTGAACAGTACAGGTTTATCGAACGTTGCCTTGCACAAGCAGACAGGCGAAAACAGCCTTGGTTGATCTTTGCCGCTCATAGGGTCCTTGGTTATTCTTCCAATGATTGGTACGGCCAAGAAGGTTCATTTGAAGAGCCCATGGGAAGGGAAAGCTTAGAAAAACTCTGGCAAAAGTATAAGGTGGACATTGCATTCTTTGGCCATGTCCACAATTATGAAAGAATTTGCCCAATTTACCAGGTAAATCTTTGTGGCATGTTTGAAATGTTGGGCTTGATTGCACTAGATAGATTATTGAAAAAAAAATAAAAATAGTTATAAATATTATCTATTATACTATACGGTACTATTTTATTCTGTGTATTGACATTATTTCCATATATATGGTCTAGGATTTGTTTTTCTCAATTTTGGTTTGTGTCACATATCTTTATCTAAGTTAACTTCTAGATCTCGAATTTTGGTCGTATTGAGGCTTTTTTTAATCCCTTTGTGCAGAATCAATGTGTGAATTCTGAAAGATCACACTACTCTGGCACTGTGAATGGGACAATACACGCCGTTGTTGGTGGAGGAGGGAGCCATTTGTCGGAGTTCAGTCCACTTGAAACCACTTGGAGTCTCTATAAGGATTATGATTTTGGTTTTGTCAAATTGACAGCATTTAATCACTCATCCCTTCTTTTCGAATACAAGAAGAGCAGTGATGGGAAGGTGTATGATTCGTTCACTATCTCAAGAGACTACAAAGATGTCTTAGCCTGTGTGCACGACGGCTGTGAAGCAACCACTTTAGCCTCTTGAACCAAACATGCTACTGAAATAAAGCCTACTGGTTGGTGTAATTCTGTAATAAGGTAACTTAGTAATACACAATAATGTTATGTTAGGTTGTCGTGTTCGTAATTGCACTTCGTTGTGTCATCAAGCTCTCATTACTCTCATCCATGTGAGTTTTCGAGTATGAGTACTATGTTAAGTTGTCACAAGTCGTGTTATTAATTGCACTTCTCTTTTTCATCAAATTCTCATCAATCTCAGATTTGTGCAAGTTTGGAGTAAATATTGTTGGAAGAATAAACCAAATTAACAATTTGTCAGTGTGTGTGATTACTTAAAAGAATCATTCATGAATACAGAGGCCGCTCAACGAATTTGGGGGCTTTATGCGAACACTCTTAATGCACGCCTTCTGAAGAATAATATAATTTGGAACGAATATATTGTAGCGGAATAAATCTTCAATTGTGGATTCCGGGCTTAGATTAAACTTAGATATAATCTCACATCGAATAAATATGTAAACATAAGCCAACTTATAAAATATTGGACTACTCCTCCTAACAATGTTGACCTTTTAAGATGGAACCTCAATTTTTAACACTTACCAACCAATATCAAACAATCAATCCAAAAACCTCAACCCACAACAATATTCACTTATGATTGCTCTCTTCTTTTCTCACCCACAAAGGGAACAAGGTTTGGTGATGATTTGCAAACCAGTAAGGCTAAGAGAAAACAACAAAGATGGTAGAACAAAGAGGCAGCCGTTTTCTCTCAATTCACAACACAAATCACACACTTACAATGAGAAGGGGAAAAACGATATATATAGGTTTGTTTAGTTTTCTTGACTTGGGCCAATATTCAACAAATGGGCCAATACAAAGAAAATGGGCCAAGACACAAGAAAACCATCCTATAAGTGAATTTGGACCAAGGGAACATTAACACATTTAAACTACTACTAGTGGCCCACGTTGCTTTCGGGTCAAGTATAAGGATTGACTGATTGATATTTATTTCACTCATTGGCCGAGGCCTATGAAATATAATTCGACACTATTTAACATCATTGTCCGAAATTTATTGGGTATCAAAAATCTAACAAATCTCTACCTTGATACCCAATCAATCTGTAAGCAAACAAAATATACAATTTATTCTTGCATAATCAATGTAACAATAATATTGGTATCACAGATCTTACCTCATGTTTCGAACCCAAAACACATATCATACTTGTTCCATGTACTCATTAGGCTTAAAATCAAGAACACCCAAATAGAAGAAGATAATCACAGCAATCAATTAAGAGCAAATAAACATGCGATTGAGATATCATATAAGATAACACATATCTTTTCACAAAAACACACGTTCACACAGAACAATAGATTAACACCAAGTTAATCAAGCACACGACCACCCCATGAAAAGATCTCACTTATCATATCCCATTCTGTGTCGCTCATACCTCGAGAACACATATCTCGCATCATCGCCCATCATGCTCACTAGACTAATCACTCAACCTAGTCTAACTGGTAAGTCACAATAGATCCTAAGTTCTTGGGATAATTATTTATCACCACATCACTTCTCCCAACCTAAGTGGATAATGAGTCTCCACCTAACGAATTGGTAGAAGTGTCTCTCTCACACTCCACCTAATCAGAGTCTCTCACAGATAAAGAATTTCAGACATTTAATCACATCTCCACTCGTGATCCAAATGGTACACTCCACATCCCCGGTACAAACCACCAATGTAACCCTATGTATCTATAATCTACCTTACCAAAAGACATACAATACACTACTAATGCATCCCAAACCACTATGCATGCAAACAATTACACCAAGTAATAAAATTCATGCCAATACACATATCAAACATATTGAAAGGCAACATGCAGTAACTAGGTTTACTCTCAATAAACCTCACTAGGGTCATCAATCGACCTTATAGCCAAATTCGCCTCATCTCTCATCTTACCCTTCTTCTTCGGACAATTTCTAATGAAGTGTCCAGACTTACCACAGCTGTAATACCGTCTACCACTAGACTTGTCCCATCCCTTGCCCTTTTTCTTACCGACATTATCACTCGAGTCACTATTCAAATCTCTACTGTCTTGAGCTCTACCCAAANTTATTGGGTATCAAAAATCTAACAAATCTCTACCTTGATACCCAATCAATCTGTAAGCAAACAAAATATACAATTTATTCTTGCATAATCAATGTAACAATAATATTGGTATCACAGATCTTACCTCATGTTTCGAACCCAAAACACATATCATACTTGTTCCATGTACTCATTAGGCTTAAAATCAAGAACACCCAAATAGAAGAAGATAATCACAGCAATCAATTAAGAGCAAATAAACATGCGATTGAGATATCATATAAGATAACACATATCTTTTCACAAAAACACACGTTCACACAGAACAATAGATTAACACCAAGTTAATCAAGCACACGACCACCCCATGAAAAGATCTCACTTATCATATCCCATTCTGTGTCGCTCATACCTCGAGAACACATATCTCGCATCATCGCCCATCATGCTCACTAGACTAATCACTCAACCTAGTCTAACTGGTAAGTCACAATAGATCCTAAGTTCTTGGGATAATTATTTATCACCACATCACTTCTCCCAACCTAAGTGGATAATGAGTCTCCACCTAACGAATTGGTAGAAGTGTCTCTCTCACACTCCACCTAATCAGAGTCTCTCACAGATAAAGAATTTCAGACATTTAATCACATCTCCACTCGTGATCCAAATGGTACACTCCACATCCCCGGTACAAACCACCAATGTAACCCTATGTATCTATAATCTACCTTACCAAAAGACATACAATACACTACTAATGCATCCCAAACCACTATGCATGCAAACAATTACACCAAGTAATAAAATTCATGCCAATACACATATCAAACATATTGAAAGGCAACATGCAGTAACTAGGTTTACTCTCAATAAACCTCACTAGGGTCATCAATCGACCTTATAGCCAAATTCGCCTCATCTCTCATCTTACCCTTCTTCTTCGGACAATTTCTAATGAAGTGTCCAGACTTACCACAGCTGTAATACCGTCTACCACTAGACTTGTCCCATCCCTTGCCCTTTTTCTTACCGACATTATCACTCGAGTCACTATTCAAATCTCTACTGTCTTGAGCTCTACCCAAATTCATTTACTTAAATTTCATTCTACTCCTCATCATAAGTAACTCACCACTCTTCTTATCTTCTTTTTCAACTTTAATCTCCATTTTCTTACTCTTAGATAAATCTATGACAATCTCAGGTGTTAGGGTATCCCTACCATACTTAATTGCATTCTTAATCTCTCTATATGAATCAGACATGGAATTAAGCAAAATAATAGCTCTATACGTTTCAGACACATTTTCATCACAATTAAAAATATCTTGAACAAGTTTGTTAAAAATATCCAGATTGTCATCAAGATCATTCGAATGATCCATTTTAAAACTGAAAAATTGTTCAAGCAGGTACAACTTATTAAAAGTGGACTTAAGCAAATATAAGTCCTCCAACTTTTGCCAAAATTCTTTTGTAGAATCAAGTTTTTCAACTTTTCTTAAGATAGTGTCAGATATGTGTAGAATAATTGAAGTGAAAGTAAGTTCATCATATTCTTCTTTTTGTGTTTCTGTCAAATTTGCAGAAAATTTGCCATCTATGACTTTTGAAACTTTTTGTTAAACCAAAATCATCTTCATCTTTTGTTTCCAAATTGAAAAATCTCCATTCCCCATTGAAAATTTCAACTTCGTAATGTGAAGACATTTTGAGAAAACAGAACAACAAAAAAGCACAAATAGGTCACACAAAGTAATCCTAAGGCCGAATTATACACCGTTCTAAATTTTCAGGATTTCGTAAGATTCACGATCTTAGATCAAGGAAATATTTGAACGGGTCAATTCTAGATGTTCTAATAAAATAATCAATGCAACACGAAGATATGTTAACAAAAAATTTAAATTTCCACGCAATGCAGCCTCATACGATGGCAAGATGGCAATTAGAGCACAAAATAAGTAACCAACTTGCAATCAAGATTCAACACTTCAAATAGAGCAAATAATTCTTAAATTTTTAGCACAAGCAATGATTACCCCTTCATTGTAACCACAATCCTAATGTCACCGCACACGATAATGTGCTAAAGCTGAAATTTAAATTAAGATAAGGCAATATACCAGAGCGGACCAATTTGAATCCGTAAATTACAAGTGATGCGAATTTATCACTTTAGAGCCACCACTATTCGCCCTAAAGTCTCCAGCAACTGCTACAACCAACCGAGCAAAAATTGAATCACAAACGCGCATGGGCAAAATCATCCAGATTTCACTGTATAACCTGAAACACAAAACTAACAACACAAAATCGTTAAAAATCACGTTATAAATATTATGCCTGAAGAGATCGTCGCCGGAGAAAGTCCGACGTGCCCACAATTTCCTTCTGGTTCGTTCGTCCAAATTCCTTTTGGTTTGGCCGGAAAACTGATTTATAGGTACCATTTTTTGGAAAGTTTTGGACTGCTTTGTTTCTGCTGGTTTCTGGTCGATTTTTGGTCGAAAATCCACCATCAACATGGCTCTGATACCAATTGTAGCGAAATTAATCTTCAATTGTGGATTCCAGACTCAAATTAAACTTACCTATCAATATCAATCAATCAATCTAAAACCTCAACCCACAACAATATTCACTTATGGTTGCTCTCTTCCTTTATCACCTACAAAGGGAACAAGGTTTGGCGATGATTTGCAAACCACTAAGACTAAGAGAAACAACAAAGATGCTAGAACAAAGAGGCAGTCGTTTTCTCTCAATTCACAACACATATCACACACTTACAATGAGAAGGGAAAAATGATATATTTATGTTTGTTAGGTTTCTTGATTTGGGCCAATATCCAACAAATGGGCCAACATAAAGAAAATGGGTCAAGACGCAAGAAAGCCATCCTATAAGTGAATTTGGACCAAAGCAACATTAACACGTTTAAGCTGCTACTAGTGGCCCACATTGCTTTCCGGTCGAGCATAAGGATTGACTAATTGATATTTATTTCACTCATTGGCCGATGCCTTGAAATATAATCCGACACTATTTAACATCATTACCCGAGATTTATTGGGTATAAAAAATCCAACATATATAATTTTAATTCGACTAACATATATTATATTTTCGAAACTTGAAATTTATTTGCAACACTTAAAACGTGAGTGCTTCAACAAGTTTATGTCAATGATTTGATAGTCATATTAGATATGTAATATTTTAATTATTACGTGCTTAGTAGAACTTCATAAAATGATACAACGCTAACATGAGAGGTTATAGCATTACAAATTACTAAATTAAGACCATGACGACGACTCAAGTTATCAAATGATTGGACAACATGGATAAATTTACTCACAATACTTACTTGACATTTTTAAAAAGTATGTATTGAATTATGAGTTCAAAACATCCTATTTAGCAGAAAGACGAAGTGTTCTTTGTTCATTATTAAACAATCACTTATTCACAAATTTTATGTGGAACCAATACTATTCACTTTCCATCTCATGAAAAAACGCACATGAATATATGTAGTGGACTAGAACATATAACATCTTGATGAATTTGATCACCACTTGGAAAATGAATTTTCTCTCTTTAATTTGCCATAGGAAAGGATGAGGAGGTGCATCTGAATATTCCAACATTGTAGATACCTTTATTACTCTCTCATTTGAAACCCTTAGCCTTTTACTAAACGGAAAGAAAATGGACCAGTCCTAAGTACAAAATAACAAGCCAAAGGCAAACAAAAATGTAAGTAAGTCGATAATTGCTATGTCCTAGCATGTTAGAAGTGAGATGCTTGGAGCAAAAACATGGACAAGAACTCCAACACTGATGTGAGGAGCATGAGACTGCTTATGAGGCTAAGGAATTCATGGGCAGACCCAAGTATTTTTTTCAGTGCGGATGATATTAGTAAAGATAATTCCTTTTTTCATTTTTACTCCTGCCTACCTGGGGAAATCTCCTTCAGTTTCTGGATTTCTAAGTAAATTTTAACAAAAAAAAAATCCTAAACAAAATCGGGGAAAAGTGAAAACCCTAAACCACCAAAAGTCTTGCAAAAAATACATCAAAATTAATGCATACTCTAATTCATCATGATAAAACCCTAAAAATACTAAATTCAAAAATTAGCAATTTTCACGAAAAGATCATCTAAAGCATTCAAACTGCCCAAGGCCCCTTTTTTGTATTCACTCTACACCTCTTCTCCTTCGTCTTTGCCGTCGTCGTCGCTGCAGCCTAACACCTCCTCATCACTGTTCTTTCCAATCGAAGACGTCGATGATGACTACACAGAGTTAGTCCGATCCTCATTCGCAGGCTTTATTTCTTCAATTTCATCGATTTCATGAATTTGAGACCTTATTGTTTTGGTGGAAATTGAGGATTTTTCAATTCAAATGTTTCAATTCTCTGTGGGGACGTGCGTTTTCAAGTTGGGACTCTTGGGAATTGGAATGGATTGGGTGTGTATTATGTCGATCAATGACATCCACCTATCTTACAATTTGGCCCTTTTTTTTCTTTAAAGCTAAAGTTAGTAACTGGGCTACTGATAAATGGGGGAGTCCCAAAGTCTGGGCCTTCATTGGGTTCTCCCCTGAATGCGTCTGCTCCGTTCCCTTTCTTGTATATATGTGAATCACGCAATCCAGTCCAATCCAAAAAATTTAGGTAATAATATCCCATATTTTATTATAAATCTTATAAAGTTTACATAGGTAATAACTATAAAAAAACGAATAATTGTGAAGTTGAAATAGAAGAAAATATATAAACCAAAACTTATCACAAAAAAGCATTTAAAGCTGAAATTATCGAATTAAATTTTGCAGTAAAGCAATCAAAACAAAGGGAACAAAAACTCTAAGAGCATGTTTGGTAAGTGTGTATAAATTAGATAAGTGGATACTACTTATAGATCCTTCAAAATGTATGGAAACAAGTGGTTTGAGTGTTTATAAATCGTTTATAAACATGAGCCAAACATAAGCTCAGTTCTGAATTTAAGATTCAGGAACTTGGTTTTAGGGAACGCAATTGAATTCCCAACCACCTATACAAAAACGAGAAAATCTCATAGAAAGGAGCAAAATATTGTGTATTTGTACGTAATACAAAAATGAAAATTGTTTTCTTATATATAAAAAGTTGACTAATTTGTTCTTGAAGTTGATATAAGAAAATGATTTTACTATGAAAGATGCGAAAATCTAGAAGATATTATCCATGAGAATGCATGGAATGGCTCGTAAATGATGTTGATTTTTTTATTTTTTATTTTGGAAAATGCAAATTTTATTAGGCACATGAGTGAGAGAGAAATATCTATTGCAAGCTTGTAGAGTATTGCTTCGATAAGTTGAATGTAAATATTAAGCCTTTGTTTGAGCCACATAATTTTCATTTTCATTCTTCTACTCATTTTCAACCATATTTTTCAGTGAAATAATATTTTTCATCACATCGATAACTTTTCCTTCTTTTTTTAACCACACATTCTCCATCAATCTACTATTCAAAAATACATTTTTTCAAAATAATGTGGCTCAAACACACTCTAAGTAATAATAATAAAGAGTTTAAATTGTAAATTGTAATAATAAATGGTCGCTTGAGTTTCCAAAAAGGGAAAAATATGAAAGAAGTAAAAGAGTACTGAATATTACGTTTTTCTTTTAGTTTTTAGTATTATTTAGTACAAAAGGAAAAATGTGGAAATACAAAAATTCTTAAAAAAGTTGTAGGCCTCCTTCAATACAGCTACCTAAGGTCACCTATATGGTTAAATCGACTCTTAATGTGTTTCAATTTATTAGATACACGTAGTGAGCAATTCAAGTTCATGCTTTACACATAAATCATCCAAGGAGAATCATGTAACAAGTTCTTGATACATGCACTAGAATATATACATGCTTCGAAAATCTTATGAAAAATAAAGGTTTCTCATGATTTATATTTTCCCTTCACAAAATTATTCCTAACAATATGGAGCCCGCCTTCGCTTCTAACAAATATCTCAAACAAACTAAGTAAATAGAATATATAAAAAACGAGGATATTTTTTCCTCGAATCAAGTATGGAAATTAGTTTTCTTGCAAAAAAATTAAAAAAAAAGAGAGAGAATATTTGGACATGTAATTCCGGCTATATTGCCTCATTCATCCCCCCTCCACGACCTACTGCATGATATTGTGTATCTATTACTTTTACTTGTGCATTGATTGATCTCACCTACCTAACCAGATTTATCCTTTTGGTGAGAGGTCACTCTGTCACTGTACCAGGAGAATGCATCAGATAAATGTGTGTTAATCTCTAATCTTATCAACAACCATTCTTTTCGTTCATTTTACATGTTTCTAACTTTCAAGTTGCAACGGTAGTTATGTAGCTCAGAGGTGTGGATGTTGCAGTTCATGTGTTCTGTCAATGGACTCAATGGTGAGATTTGGAAAAATGGCTTGAATTTCAAATCCACCTTCATCTCTAAGGGAATCTCCAATACAATCGTAAATTGCTTAAGAAATCAAGTCACATAACTGAAATAGGAAGTGTTTGAATAAATAATCATTGTTAAAAAAAATAGATATTGTTTATAACTCCGTCTAGATTCAAAATCTTTGTTTGACATGATCACTCGTAAAATTTATAATTTCTTATGCAGTTTTACATGTAATTTGATTTTAATTTTTAAAAAATATAATAAACACCTAGATAACAATTTATTAAATACATGGGATAGGAGATGCTTTAACCCTCCTGTGTTAATACTTTTTAGATCAAATCTAGTATATAGAGATTTAAATTATAAATTAATGGTTACCTCCTGAAGCACATCTGCACAATTTGCAAAGTCCTTGCCGAATTCATCATGCCTAGGCAAGATATTCCCCTACACTCTCTAATTTTTAGTAATGATTATTAGTGATGGGGAAAGCAAAAATTGTTTAGTGTTTTTATTGTAGATGAGAGAGGGAAACTAGCCATATCATGCATATAGAAGTTGCAACATTATGAAAACCTAACGAGTCTATATTTATTCATCGCATCAAGAACACACCCGATGCATTGTTAAACTACAATCAATAAAAGCCTAATCATTTTTAGCACAACATTGAAAATCTTGACATTCTCTTCTCAAGAGATTAAATTATGTGCCCGTGTCTGTATTATTTGTGCCAAACTCTAATTGGATTAAATTTTGTATATCCGATGTAATGTGTGTACCAGACATCGTGCCAACTTTGTTTATGGTGGTCATGCCGGACTTGACAATACTCGAAAAAAATAGCTAGGCAAATTTTATTTCCCAAGTGATCATAAACATAAATGGTATCACTACAACCCCAAAGGAGAAGTATATATATTTAGCCCCTATTTGATAGAAATTATAATTTATATTTTTATTGAAGTCAAAATTAACGATTAGTTTTAATCGCATATTTTACGGGTCTCGCAATTTTTTAACCATACATTTTATCAACTTTTATCAAAATTTGTTAAAAAAATTGATTTTAATTCCTACCAAACTGGAACGCAGTTTGTTAATTTTAGGGTTGGGGTTGAGCAGTTGCTTTCATTGGGTGGAAGAAAGAGAAAGATGGAAGAATAAAGAGGGACAATATATGAAGAATTTCGTGGCCTAATTGTCTAAATCATGATTGACAACAGCACAGGAAAAAGACTTGAACATGGAGCCTTGCGTTACTCTCCAACTTAAGAGCCCACAAGCAAAGCTTGTAGCAAACCATCGAATACTTTAACTGTTATGAATTATTAATCCATTGTCGACTTTCAAGGTGGGTTTTGTCGGCAAACCCTGCCTCAACACATATCTACCTCACCTTACAATTTTATATTTTACAATAATTATTTTTCTTTCGGTTTTGAACGATACTCTTGTTTCGAAAGATAATTTGCAAAGTTTTCTTAGGCAAGTGATCATTTTTTAACATTTCATGACGTGTTTAATATGTTGATGCTGAAAATGCGATCCAAATTCCGAAGTTGATTTTGTGTTTTGGTTGAAAAATGATTTAAAGAGTGATCAAGTATGACAATTGAAGTTTGGAGCAGTAAATGGGCGCTTGGGCGTCTAGGCGCCAATCGAGATGAAAAATTGGATTATTTATTGAAACTCAATACTGGGGCGCCATTGGAAGTGCCAGTTTGCGGCTCACTTCCCACTCGAGCGCCGCTCGCCTGCTTCACGAGCGGCAGTATTATTTGGGAAAATATTATTTCCTTATTTTTTGCTCATTTTTTTATCTTCTTTCCAATCATAACATATTCTTTTTAGTCCTATATAGTCAACGACTTGTATGGCATTTATATGACTTTGAGAGATTTATAATTGTATTAGATATACATTATTCTCTTTGTATTTCTCTTCATTATTAATAAAATTTTCATTCTTCTAGCATATTTTTTGTGCTCTCCTTATATTGTGATCACTACTTCATGTTTTGTCATTCATCTCACTCATTAATAAGTGGTGTCGTTCGTCGATTATATCATCCTTGTTAATTCGCTAACAAGTGGTATCAAAGCCAAGTTCATTGTTCTTCGCGAGATTTGATTTCTTTTTTGGGATGGCAGCCTTGAAATATGATATTCTGCTTTTGAATCGCAAAACAAGTTTCTCGTTGTGACATGTAAAGATGGGAATAGTGCTCGCTTAGATGGATTTGGACGACGCTTTGTTGGGATTTAATAAGATACCCTCAAATTGGTCGACGGAGGAAAAAAAACTTCGGGATCGAAATGCCCTATCACAGATTCATCTTCATCTTTTGAATAATATTCTTCATGACGTTTTGAAGAAGAAAACTGCTGTTGAATTATGATTGAAGTTGGAGCAATTTTGCATGACGAAGAGTTTAACCAACAAATTGCATCTGAAGCAGTGTTTATATTCTCACCACATGACATAAGGTGCTCACTTAAAGAACACCTTGCTATCTTTAAAGAAATCTTCGTTGATTTGGAAACCTTTCAGTTCGAAGTCTAACTCAAATAAAGTTTGTAACTAATACAAGAAGAAGGGACACATCAAGAAGGATTGATACAAGTTGCAGAATAAAGAAAGACTTGTTGCAATTAAGAATGGAAAGCAATCAGAAATTTCAGGTGAAGCCGACATTGCAGACTATAGTGATGGAGGAGTCCTAAAGATTAGCAAAAATACCTGGGTTCCGTTGCAGGGACGAAAAATGTCCCAATTGTATGTCTTGTAAGGTTCGACAAAATTATTGGAGAATAATCAGTAGAAATTTAGTAGCTTGGTGGATATTGAGTTTGGAACAATCCCTGTTGGAGTTCAGTTTGGGGCCTACGTTGAAGAATACATCTCAGTTGAAGTCAAAAGTTGTCGGTAATATTGCTTTGCCACCATCACCAGTGGTGCCATCGTATTCAATTGCTAGAGATAAATTCATAAGAGATATTAGGCCTCCACAAAGGTATGAGAAAGCTGATTCAACGACTTATGTTTTAAGTGTGGTTGAAGGTATTGAGTCTAGTAAAGAACTTTCAACAAGAGCATTTGGTAAAGTTGATTATGTTTCAAGGCATGTTTCAGTTGAAGAGATTTTGAATTAATCATGATTGTGTTGCTCGTGGTAATAATTCGAGCAATTTTGGTACATAAGGTAATTCTATGAGAAGTGCATGGATTCAGTTGATTGGGTTTGTCCTTGATAAGTGTACAAAAAGTGTATTTTGTACACTTATCTATGTCATTAAATTAGAGTATTTGTTAGTGATTTAGATGAGTTATAACTTAATTTTGTATTAATTATGTCTGTTAGGTTGAACTCAATGCAAATTTATGAATTTGAAAGAAATGAACGAAAAAGTGCTAAAACGAAGGAAATTCAAAGTTTGAAGATCAAAGTGTAAATATCCAATAGTTGTTTCGAAGCAAAAAATGATTAAAGATCATATAGGATCAATTGGATTCAATTGGAGGTCAAATGAGTGAAATATAATGGAAGTATTTTCACAAATCAATTTCCAACCGAAAAAGTTATGCTTCGAATTTTTAGCCTCAAATTGAGACCCATTTTTTGGATAGCAAATATTCGAATTGGAAAATGTTTATTTCTAGAAGAATTGTAGCCCTTTGAATTAAATTTCCAACGTATTTTTAATTAGCTCAATCAGATACTTATGGAGAAAGTTATGATCAAAATATTAAAATCTACTCAGAGACGAACCTATGCGCGCTGGGGCAATTCATGGCGCGCGCACACGACATTATTTTCCGAAACTCGAGGGTCATTTCGTTCTATGGGGCACGCCCAGCTGTTATATTTTTCCTAGATGAATATTTAGTTTCCTTTCGCCATTCAAACTCTTTTGGAAACTAAATTGGAAGGATTTTTGACTTATTTTCTGGCTCTTATAAATAGAGGAGGAGGGCTACAAATTAAAAAAAAAAAAGCTTCTCTTGCCTCTTCATACATAATAATTTCATCAAATTTATTAAAAACAAGATGTCAATTGCTATATTTTGAAAGAGGTGATCAAGCCCTAACAAAGAATTGAATGTCAATTAAATCAAGATTTTGAAAAATTCAACATTAGGCATAAAGATCAACATCTTTTGATTTATTTCATGATCCGGGTGATATTTTTCTATTATTTTTCTTGTCATTTATATATTAACATGTTAGACTAGATTCTCTTTTGTATTGAATGAAGATGAACAATATTTGTTTATTTGTTTTAATTCAAGACTAGTAGTTTAGTTTGTTTCTTATATTTCTTGATTAATATTGCATATCCATTGTATTATTTAATTGGTTGGCCACCATTTAGATAAATAGTTAGTTGTTGTAGTGTTGGGAGACCACAATAAATTTAGAACGCGACAAAATTAAGATATGTGCAATAGATATTAGGAATAACATTTATCACATGTGCAATCACATAGATAATCTAAATTTTAATGCATTCTAATAATTCGAATTCGGGTTAGGAATAGATTCGGGTCGTGGTTATAATAAATTTAATTTGTGTTGAAAAAGAAAATTATATATCATAATTTTATCGATTTTTGAGAACGCATGAACGGAATTAGATTACAAATCAAGAATTGAAATAGATAGCAATAAGAGAAATCAAAATCTAATACAATCATCCATAATTTGATACAAAATATTTTATATCGCTTTCTTAGATAATTTAGCATAAAATCAAATTAAAATCTCTATTTCTTTACACAATTCGAATTCCATACGTAACTAATAAATTCGAATTGAATTTATTCCATATGGGATGATAACTCTTAACCCATTAATAATATTACTTAACAATAAACCCGTACGCTTACGGGTTTCGCATGAACAAGATTTTGGCATAAATGGAGTAGCATGAGACCCGAAAATTGCTGCAGCTAATCCAGATGCCTTCGCTAGTCCAATCAAAGGTCNTTTTTTTTTGTTTATTAAGCAGTTTATGCAAGATTCTAAAGAAATCGAGCTCTTACTATTGGATCCCGAGATTGAAAGAACTGTCAGAAAGCGAAGAAAAGAATAGAGAGAAGTAAGAGACATGACAGAAAATCAAAATCAAAATCAAAATCAAATTCAACTACCACAAGATGCGTCAAAACAACTAGATCCAGTTCTTAGGGATTATTTAAATTCCATACCTACTCATGTACAATCGGCTATTATTTATCCACCTTTTGGGCATGCCAACTTCCACATTTGACCAGATGTCATCAACTTATTTCAGAATCATCAGGACATCAGGTTCTCAGGAAAATCAACTGAAAATCCTCATGAACACATACAAGCTTTTCTGATGCTTTGCGAGATGATCAGTCATGAAGGCATGTCAGTTGATGCTTTTCGAATGCGTCTATTTTCTCATACTTTGAAGAAAAGCGCACCAGAATGTCTAAACTCACTACTTCCTGGGAGTATTGTTTCGTGAAATGAGATGGTATAGAAATTCACCTTGAAATTCTTTCCACCTTCTCGAGTCCATCAGATCATAAATGAAGCCACTACATTCAAGCAAAAAGAAATTGAGAGCTATCCAGAAGCATGGGAAAGATTCAAGGACTACTTCAGAAAGAGCCCCAATTTAGACATTCTTAAAAATGATAAGGTCTACATCTTCTATTCAGTCCTGAATCCTGAATACCGTAACATGGCCAACGCTTCAGCAAGAAGATCGATCATGAATATTTCCTTAGACAACGCCTTAGATCTCTTTGAGAAAATAGTAAAAAATGAGATTATGTGGCCAAGAGAAAGAAAAACTTCGAGGAAAATAGTAGGTATTCACAACATTGACGCAGTTACATCATTTGCAGCCCAGTTGGAAGTATTAACAAGGAAACTGGACAAACTAACTCAGAATGTGAGCATGGTGCACCAACCATCACCAATCTGCGGAGGCTGTGGATCAGATCATATAACTGCAAGTTGTCCTTTAGCCTCAACCCATGTTTATCAATCTGAAGAAGTCAGCTATGCACAAAACTTTCAGAGACAACAGAATAATCCTTACTCCAACATCTATAATCAAGATTGGAGCAAGCATCCTAACTTCTCGTAGGTTAATAATCAAGGTCAAGAACGTCAGATTCATGGCAACCCACCAAGATTTCAACAATAACAAGAGAAGAAGTCATCGTTGGAAGAATTAGTGGCTACGTTCATTACCAAAAGTGGGACTAATTTTCAGAACTAGCGGGTTATTCTTCAAAATCAACAGACAGCAATTAAAAACTTGTAAACTCAGGTGAGACAAATAGCAGCTGCATTAGCCAACAGAACACAAGTTAGTCTGCTAAGCGACACATAAAAGAACCCACGGGAACAGGTATTAGTAGTGGAAGTTGTGAATTATGCAATTATTGAGACACCAGAAGTTAAGCATACAATCCCTGTTTGAGCATATGTGCCATTCCATTCCCTCAAAGACTTCAACAGAAGCCAAAAGAAGAACAAGTCCAGGCCATTACAACAAGAAGTAGAGTTCAGTTGCTAGAAATTACTGTGAAAAAGATAAGAGTAGAGGAGAATCAAGAACCTACCACGAGCGAGGAACAAGTAATTCAGCCTGAAGAATCAACAAGAGTTACACAAGAAGAAAAGTCGGACAGCCAACTGGGTAAGGCGACTGCTCATGTCAATAAACACACACATCCAGTCTCATTCCCTCAAAGGTTGCAAAACAATAAGCCGGACAAACAATTTAAAAAGTTCTTAGATGCCCTCGAACAACTTCACATTAACATTCCCTTCATTGATGACATTCAACAGATTTCAAATTATACAAAGTTTCTAAAAGAGATATTGACTAAGAAGAGAAGGCTACCAGTAGATGAAACAGTGGCTCTGATAGAAGAGTGTAGCGCAATCATAAAGCAAATGCTCCTTCCTAACTAAAAGATCCAAGGAGTTTCACAATACCTTGCTCTATAGGAAATTCAAATAATTTAAATGATTTAATTGATTATGGGGCAACTATTAATTTGATGTCACTGACTATCTACAGGAAATTAGGATTAGATTATCCAAAAGCAATATCAATAATCCTAGAGCTGGCTGATAGGACAGTCAAGCATCCTTATGGAGTGGTAGATGATGAGCTCATCAAAGTTGGAGATAACTTCTTTCGAACTGATTTCATTATCCTTGATATAGATGCTCAACATATGTCATTAATTTTGTGGAGACCATTTTTATCTACTGCACGAGCATTAATGGATTTTGAAAAAGGTAAAATAATCTTAAGGGTGGCAGAAAAACAACAAAGTTTCAGTCCTAGTCGGACTTTATGGAAGGGGAGGGGAATTTTTTGTTTGAGTGTTTTGTTTAAGAGTCATTGATTTATTCCTTACCATTGAATTTGTCTTCAGGTGGAGAAATTACGAAGATTTGTTCATTGAAGTAGAATTTGTGTCAAGATGGAAATTTGTTATATGTCATCCATATTTTGATGTTGATTTTGTGTTTTGATTCAAAATGGAGTTAAAAAGATATCAAAGTTGAAAATTGAAGTTTGGAGCAGCAACTGGGTGCTAGGGCTCCCAAACTCGCCTAGGTGCCAATCGTGATGAAAAATTGAATTATTTATCGAAACTCAACGCTAGGGCGCCATTGAAAGCACCGTTCTGCCGTTAGCTTCTCACTCGAACGTTGCACGCCGCTCAAGCGACTGTGTTATTTGGAAAAATAATGTTTCCTTATTTTTAACTCACTTTTTATCATCTTTTCAACCATAACATATTCTTTTAGGACCTATATATAATCTACGACTTGTATGGCTTTCATATGGCTTTGAGAGAATTAGAATTGTATTAGATACACATTATTCTCTCTGTATTTCTTTCCATTATTAATAAATTCTTCATTCTTCTAGCATATTATTGTGTTCTCCTTATATTGTGATCAGTACTTCAAATTGTGTCATTCATCTTGCTCATTATTAACAAGCGGTATTGTTCGTCGATTACATAATCCTTGTTAACAGTTGAACCAATTGAAGAATTAGATATCCCTATGTTATTTTTTACGGTTATCTTTCATGGTGGACATAGTTTTGTGGCTATCATTACATAGTTCCTAGACAAAGTAATTAACTCTAAAGAGTCTAGAATGTTGGAGGGGAAAAACCTATCAAACAAATATATCATTCTAGGAAGACTCACGAAAGTTTTTTTATGTTTTACCTTGCAAACCGCAAAAAACCACAAGTTAAAATAAATTAATTGAAAGCAAAAGCAGGAAAATTGAAGCAAATAAGTGAAGAATTGAAAACTCCAATTAAGCTCCACAATTGGGGGTGCAATTAGGGGCTCAGTTGATAGTCATCTCCTCAAAGGCAACACCACAAATTGGACTAAAAACTAAGTCCAAAAAACCCACAAAGGTTGCACAAAGGATGGAAGAAAAGGCTTCACAAATGAGCAATCAAAACCGGTCACAAAGAGAAGTAGATGCACGACTTTTCTAAGGAGAAAGGAAACAACATTTCACTCAAAACTAACAGGTGAAGCCATGTGTAGTATGTGTTAATTAGGTCAAAGAAAGAGTTAATTAAAAAATTAGGTCAACACAAAGTAATATAGGTCGTTTTTTTAATAAATCACCGAGCAACTAGGTTGAGGCTCGTTTAACCTCCAAGTGATTTATTTAACGGTCTTTAATCTATCTTTACAATTGGGCTACCTATTCGTGGAGATGGACTATTTAATTCAATCTTTATTGCCCAGCTTTAATAAAGCCTAAAAAGTGTAATTCCGACCCATTTAACATCATAGCGCCTAAGGTTTCTTTGCGATCAAATTTTCCAACCAACCTCCACCTTGGTTCCTAACAAACCTGCAAAGTCCAAGACACACATGCTTAATATTTGTCAAACTAAGATCCAAATAAATTAGAACTTTACGCACAAGTGTCAATGTTTACAAGTGTAAGACAACTTCTAAACTTTACCAAAGTGAGTAATTTCGTGCCCATATCTGCAGAGTTATAATCTAAATGCACATTTTCAAGTTTAATCACATCTTGAGATACTTCATTTATATTAAAATGCAACCTAACATATATATGTTTAGTGCATTCATGAAATACAAGACTATTACATAAATGCGGCAAATTGAATATCAGAGTATAAAGTTACATCACGATTTAAAACACAAAGTTCACTAAGTAAACCTTTAAACCACAAAGCTTCTTTAAAGGCTTCGATGATAGCTATAGACTCAAATTTAGTAGTAGAAAGAGATATAATGTGTCGGAGTTGAGATTTTCAACTAACACAAGAATCACATAAAGTGAACACATAAGAGGAAGTAGTTTCCTATTATCTCTATTTCTACCATAATTAGCATAGTAAAGCCTTTAACTTTCATACTATTATAAATGACTTTATACACTAACCCCACATTATAGGTACCCTTTAAATACCTAGGTAACCACTTCAAAGCTTCCCAATGAGTGGGACCTAGATTATATGTGTATCTACTCAAGGCACTAAGTATTCTTTTAGCATGTCCAAGGTCTTTCATATCAAATTCTTTGCTTAATTTACTTTGAATTTTGTTTACCACTTTCATGTCAAAATCAATCAATAACATATCATCCACGTAGAGTAACAAATACACAAAATCATTTATGTTGTGGTGTTGGTAATACAATCAATGATCAAAATCACTCATCTTGAAACCAATAGAAAGAACATATGAATCAAACTTCTTGTATCACTGTCTAAGAGGCTGTTCTAAACCATATTGAGATTTTTTTAAAAAAATACACACGATCAAATTTGTTTTTATGTTCAAAACATTTGGACTGATGTATGAAATTTTTTTCATCAAGGTCACCAAGCAAAAAGGTAGTTTTCACATCAAGTTGTTCAAATCTCAATCATAATGAGCAATAAATGCAAGCATGACTCTAAAAGTGATATGCTTAACAAAGGGCGAAAAAATCTTATTATGGTTTGTCCCTTCCTTCTATGCGCATCCATTGGCTAGTAACCTAGCCTTATCTCACATGCTTACTCCTAGTGATTCCTTCCTTTATCTTGTAAACCTATATATATTCCTTTATGGATCTATCCTTAGATTTAGGCACTAATTTCAAGTTTTATTCTTATCGAGAGAATTCATTTCGTCTCATGGCACTCATCCATTCTTTACACTTATCATTCTTCACGGTCTCCTCATATGTATTTAGCTCATTATCAACTAGTTCTTGATAACTAGCATAGGTTATGGTATAGTCAGACATCTTTTGGGATTTCTTACGTAATCTCCTTTCTCTATCTCTAACTAACTAGCAGTCAATTGAAGGTTTGTGGTCAACGAGATACTCCTCAACCATATTCTCTTCTCTTTCTAATTTTACATTTTGCTGATTTTACTATAGATTATTCTCTACCTCACTCGGGGATGCTCACTTTCTCCACTTTAAGTGGAGACTCATCCCTAGTGATCACTTGTTTTTTTACTCTCTAAAGAATCCGACTCATTAAAGACGATGTCCTTACTAATGACTATTTTCATACCATTTTGGCTTCCATCCCACAACCTATACTCCTTTACTCCCTCAAGGTAGCCTAGAAGCATACATTTTAATTATGCCATCACCTAGCTCACGTGTAAAACTTGTTGTCTCTAACTTCTCCACAAAACTCAAGTTTCCGCCTCTATGTAGAATGCACTTAACATCTCTTAATGTATGCATAAAGTCACTATCAAATTTAAAATTTACACCACCAATATCAATGATGTTATATGAGACTCCACCCCCATGCAATGATATGTCCATGATCAGATTCATGCAAATGATCAAACCAATATTTATTAGATGTTACATAAAAAGAATTACCGGCACTACAACAAAAATAGTCATTTGCAACATTAAAAGGCTGTTGCCAAAAGGGTCTTTTGGCAATATTTTAGATAGTGAATGTTGTCATTGGTTAATATAAATGAGTTTTGGCTACGTTGTTTAGAAAAATGTTGCGGTAGGCACCTATAGCAACGTNTTAGGAAGTGAATGTTGTCATTGGTTAATATAAATGAGTTTTGGCAACGTTTTTTAGAAAAATGTTGCGGTAGACACCTTTAGCAACGTTTATTGAGTGTTGCAGAAGGTTTTAGCTTTAACAACATTTATCAAACGTTGCGAAAACAATATTCTGGCCCATTTAATTGAATCCATCACATTCCAAATTAAATTATATATGGGAACAAAAAATAACCCTAATCCTAAACTCATTCACGCCTCCATCATTCATCTCCCCGCACGATTTCTTTCTACCTTTTGCTTCCACTTCTATTTTCTGTTTTTCACCACCTTTCGGGCACGAAAACCGCCGGACATTGATCCCAACGGATTGCCCATACCATCTTCTATAAGAGAAGAAAACCTAGAGAAATGGATAGAGCGTTCTCTGTGGATGAGATGGTAGACCAGTTCTAGTCCTCGCAGCCGCCATCGATTCAGCTTAATTTGGCAGAGAAGGATGAGGAGGAGCACTCATCGTCCTCCTCCACTACTGCCTCATCCTCATCAAAGGCGATGATGATGAACTGGAGCTCATCAGAGTGGGCATTTTAGCGCTTTCTATAGGAAGCCGATGATCATTCCCCTGCATCATCTATGCATTCCCAAAATGCCTACGTTGTGGAGATTGAAGACAATAGTCAGCATCAGCATTAGAAGATGGTAGCGGCGGTAGTGGCTGCGAGCTCTTTACAGCCGACTCGAGTTGGCTTGTGCAGCCGTCATGTTTACTCGGGTATTTCTTTCTATTTTTATTATGCAATTCTTCAATTTCAGATTTTCTTACCCAAAAAATAGAACTTTGGAGTTTTCTATGTGATTTTTGGAATTAGTTTGACTTGATCTGAGAATTTGTAGTTTGCACATTGTGCCTTATTAGTTGTATCTTCCCAATTTTATATTGGTTTTCTTTTTGCTTCTTATATTTTTATTTTCTCTATACTAAAACATGCATGTGAGTAAACTGTGCATTGTGAATTGATCTATGTAGGCGGCTAATGTAAAGGATCAAGATTCAGAATGGAATTAAACTTATAATAGACATTCTTGGTTCGTTGGATGGTGTCGATGGGAGTAAGAAGTATCTTGAAACTGATGGCGGTGAAAGCTCTTTTGTAGAGAATGCAGGAGGCTTAAATATTACCTGTGTTCTAGATATCATGGGTCAAGATTATAAAGAAGGTAGGGATGGTCAAGTAGTGAAAAACCAGGAGCATAGTTTTTGAGGAAATGTCAAAAGGAAGTAGTTCTAAGAGCTTTCTCAATGCTATGCAGAGGTTGGTGGGGTGTTGGAGTTGGAGATGAGTTGCAAGTGTATAGCAAAAGAGAGAAAAGTTGAGTGGTGATGTATTACATTTTAATATTCAAGTGTATGGATTCAAAAATTTGTAATGAAATTATCAATTTTTATGTAATTTTCAAATTTGTTCGAAAGGAGTATTTTCAATTTTACCGGTCAATTTACATAATAAAAAATAAAATAAAAAACTGTAATATGACCTACGACAACGTTTTTTAAACGTTGCGAAAGGGGTCTTTGGCAACACCTTGATTTGCAACACACGTCCAAACGCTGCAAAAGGTCTACGGCAACATTTCTGTTTTTGTTGTAGTGCGGTGTTAAGAATTCATTCATTATTATGGAAGTTCATAAATAGGTTAATCTCATCAAACTCGAAATTTAGAAGCATATAGACCTCACCAAGCTCGTTTTGGGTGCCTCTACATTCACCTTACCTTGATTTTTTCTTCTCTGTTTGTTTTTCTCCTTATAACAATCACTAATGAAGTGTCCTACTTGTCCACAACCATAACACTTCCTTTCCATGTGACTTAGACTTCTACCATTCTTCTTGCTACCACTATTTTGCCCACTTCCACCTTCACGAGACTGAGATGTACCTCTCATTAGCTGAATCTCTCCACTTTGTTTTTTTTTCTGAATTCTTTTAATTTTATCTCCCTCTCCTTACTCTTTAGGAAATCAATGACAATATAGGGTGTAAGTGTCTCCCTCCTATATTTGATTATGTTCTTGACTGACGTCGAACAGAATATTGATTATTCTGCAAGCAAGTGTTACCAAGAAATTCACAGGGAAGAACACAAGATTAACGCCGAAAAAACACAAAGAAAACGTCTCTGAAATTTAAGAAATTTTATTATAATCAACAACTCCCAAAATAAGTCCACAAGCCGGACTTTATAGCGAAAATCCTAATTTTACCAAAAATGGCAAAATTTCAAAAATCACGCTAATTAAAATAAGGAATAAAATAAGTAGTCTGCAAAAAATCTAGCCCAAATCGGGTTAGAAATCATCTCCAAATATGCAATCGAATCATTACCAAAAATAATAAAATTTAACTTAAAATAGTAATTTGGAAGGGAAAACAGTGGATTTTGAGGTCGAAAATCGTACACACCGAGCAAAACTGGGTGACCACGACGTTCGCGCCGAAACAAGCTTTCCGAATTGTGGTCATAATCGTGATTCTGATAACCGTAACCAAAGTTATGGCCAAATTATCAAAACACGTCACAATCACCAAAATTACCCGATCACTTGCCATCCTTGCGCTGATCTGTCAACTCGTGATACTTTAGAGCCATTAACGTGTTATCTGACAACTCAGCGTCTGACTCGGACCCTCCTGCATCATTGACTTCTTTAGTTCTTTATATACATCAAGAATGACTTCAAAAGAGTTATGGCTTCTTTATGAGTCTTCAAAGAATTCTTCATCATAATTTGTAATGTCTAGAACAAGTTTATTGAAAATGATAAAATTTTCATCCAATTCTTTAGAGAGATCAATTTTAAAGTCAAAGAAATTTTCAAGCAAGAAAAGTTTATTTTGAGTGGACAGTTTTAAATAAAGTTCTTCCAACATTTTTCAAAGTTTTTCAGCGAAATCATATTTGCCATGTTTTTGCTAAACATAGTCAGATAAATGCAAGATGATAGAAGTATCGACATGTTCATCGTATTCTCTTTTTTGTTTCTCATTCACAATATTAAAATAAGAGGAAATTGCACTACATGTCATTTTTTGGCTTTGTATTTTCAAAAATGTCACTTTTTTAAAGCCTTTGCAAGATTGTCATTTTTGGACATTTTTGCCCCTCTAGATAATTTAAATACTCAACACATTCTTGAGTTGAAAACTCAAAAAAGTTGTACAAAAAGTGGAAAAAATTGTAAACCAATCACCTCACAATTGTACTTGAAAATTTTGGATAAAAAATTGTGAAACCCAAAACTAAACCACGTTTCCATCCATTAACCTATTTCATTTTCTTTAGACCTTCATCCCAAAAAAAAAAAAAACCCTAGAACCTACTGATTTCTTTGGATCGCTGTCAACTTCCTGGTAAGTGGATAAGCCCTTTCACGTCTCCTCCACCTCTCTCCGTCAAACACTTTCATACGGAAAGAGGAAATTTTTTGCGTGTATTTGTTATATCTATATTTTGTATGCTTGTTTAATTTATTTGGATCTTAGCCACGATTTAGAGTTCAAATATTTTTTTTTTCTTTTTATTTATTAGGATTGTGTTCAAAAACCTTGTCCTTGACTCCTTGTTGGCGATTATTCGATCGGAAAGGAAAAATCGCAAACGAATAAGCCTACTCCCACTTCTTGTCGTTGTTACTTGCTACTGTTGTCCACAACTGTCCGCCAATAACGGTTCAAGCCCTAAACAGAGTGATAAGGTTAGTACATCAATATTTTTGACTTACTAATTTTTCTTCACGTCCGGTGACTCATTTTCAATAATTTATATTTGAGCATGTGAACAATGAATAGATGATTTTATGAATCTTAGAATTGGTGAATTTGTGATTTTTGAATGGTTGAATCCGTCTGCTTATGTAACCTGTTGGTCATTTTTTATGCTCTCTTGAATTTGTGCTTTTGTCAATATGTGCTTGTAAATTTGCTTTGGATATTTGTTTTGTGAATTGTGTTTGTGATATGTGAGATTTAGTTTGGAAATTTCATCAAATTTCAAAATAGAGGTAGTGATTATGTATTACAGGATCATGTATTTTTACCTTCTCAATGGTGATTATGTTCAACCTTCAAAGTGAAAATGTCTTTTGACTTGTAGGTAAATTGGGTGTTACTTTATGATTTTTGAATTAAGTCCATGTTTGAGCCACATTAAAATTTTCATTTTCATTATTCTACTGATTTTCAACTACACATTATTCAATAAAATAATATTTTTCATCATATCAATAATTTTTCCTTCTTTTTCAACCACACATTCTCCATCAATCTACTATTTCAAAATACATTCTTCTAAAATAATGTGGTTCAAACACTCCCTAAGAAGAAGTANTCAATCTTCTATTTCAAAATACATTCTTCTAAAAATATGTGGTCCAAACACTCCCTGAGAAGAAGTAAAGGTAGTTTCACGAGCGACTATATTAATAATGCACCTTACATTTTCTTATTTTTATAGAGTTGATGCTATAATGTGGAAGAAGTTTTATTGATTATCTTGTCTTGTATTTGCTTTATAATATTGTCTTGATGTTTCAGTTGTCTATTTGGCTCCTACTATGTGGAGAGGACTTGTCGGTTTGGTCAAATGATTGTAAATACTTTACTTGCTATATAAATTGAAGGAAAAAAAAAAAGAATTATAGCATACAAGAATTGAGTGTTGAGTGGAAGGAGGCTAAATGGTATACTTAAGATTTTTTATACTCTTATTGGTTGTTCTTTTGTAACTGGTTATTAGGAATGCACATAGTAAAGATGATTCTACTACCCCTTTGTAATTCTAAATTTTATCTCCTAATGATCGAAATATAAATAAGCGGCATAAAAACCATCAAGGTAAAGTACCTATAGTCAGGTATAAATTGAAATTCATGCATTACAAGAAATTGGACTAGATTATTGGGAATTATGCTCGTTATTTAAATTTGGAAGTGTTATTGAATTGATTACATTAATTAGCCTTTGCATTATTACAAGTATTGGGAGGAATTAGAATTTCTGTATTTACAATACCAGTGTATTTACGAGAAAAATGTCACATTTGTTCTGCATTTAGAAATGAAATTAGCTCTTGAATAATACCTATTTACCTAGAGGTCAAAAGTAGATTTCCAAACAGTTCACCGTATTAATTCACGACAGATGGAAAATATCGACAAATGAACTGTCGAGACCTGACAGTTGAGATCTGTTTTTCTCGACACATGACAGTTCCACATGTCGAACATTGGTTCATTTGAACATAATATGTGCATTTCACATTAACATATACGAAATATTGTGAACCAGAATTCTTTCAATTATTTTTGTAGATTTGTAATATACTGTGTCGTGTTTTATGATTTTCGTATTACATAGTACTAGTTTTATTTTGTTATATGATCTTCGTATTATTTTGTTAAATTATATTTCTTAATTTGTTGTTGTACCTTGGTATCAATAGGGATGACAATGGGGCGGAGCGGAGCGGGGCGGGGCGGCCCCAGCCCCGCCAAGCAATTCCCCGCCCCATTACCCATTTAAGGCGGGTCGGGGACGAGGTGAGGTCCTTGCCCCATTTACTACCCCGTTTAATTTTAATTTTAATTTTTTTTATTTTTGATAATTTATTTTTATTGCTCCTATTCATTAGACATAAACAAATAATTTTAGTTTCCATTTTATATTAGAACTAACGAAATTTTCAATTTAAAATATTGAATTCAAAAAAAAAAAATTAAACGGGATAGGGGGCCCGTTACCCGTCCCCGCCTCGAGAAAAAGTTCTCCGCCCCGTCCCCACCCCGATACCCGATTAAGCGGGTTATTCCTACACCATTCGAGGCGGGACCTCGCGAGTATCAGGTTTGTCGGATTTTTTTGTCATCCCTAGGTATCAACATGTACCAAATATCATAATCTGATATTTTTTTTTTTTTGTTTTCTCACTATACCTTGTTGAAGATATGGATTTCAAATTTCTTGTGCCGAAAAATGCACGATTACGGGTCCACATTTCGTAACGAAGCAACCTTAAGTACCTAAAAAGGGTCCTGGACCATTGCAGAAGTTATAATATGTCTAAATTCTGACTGCATTCGATAAACGTAAACTTGGAAGCTATCGTTGACTATGAATTTCGGCTCATTGTACTTTTGCGTAGGCGGTGCGACTGAATTGCCGGTTGCACCCACCATACCCGAAGAAGGAAATGATGTCGCTCACACAAAGAGGCGGCGATCAACAAGCCTTCGACTGCCTGCAACATCTACCAGGACTCCGTACGCTAGAGAAGAAGGAAGAGAATAAAGAACTAAGTGAGTCAATCATGTGTTAACATACTCAGAATGAGTCTATATTTGACAGTGCACCTGCGTTAATTTCTGTAATACATTTTGGCCATTTTCCACTCGAACTATGTAATGTGATTTTGTGCCTTTCGTGGATGATCTGCATACGATTCAAAATATGTAGAAACTATGTTCAATGTCAGTTATATGTTTTATTAAGACACTAATTTGCATATGAATTTTCATTTAGGCTGACCACATGCGTTTTGTTAGGAGCAACGACGTGCTTTGTTGTGAATGAAGCTTTGAATGAGATCTATACGGAGAAGGATCTACAAGATGTAATAGAGACTGTATGGAATGGTAGATCTCCAATTGGGGCTTCGCATTGAACAATATTTTTGAAAAGCATTAATGTATAATCTTCATGTTACTTCAATTTCTATCAGTGTGACACTTGGGAATTGTGTAAGAGTAGTAAGAAAATTGTTATACTGAAGTAGAATGTGGATCTAAGGCTAATGGATTGTGCATGGATGAATAAATGTTTTTATGTGTATGGCAAAATGTTGTCAATGTTATCCATGTTGTCTAAAGTTGGGGTACTGTTTTGTGGTTCAAATGTCGTAATGCAGTGATTCAACATCTTAAGATACGAATGTACTAATGAAAATTAATTGCTAACAATTAAGATACAAATATACTAATGAAAATTGATTGCTAACAACTATATGCGGGATTTTTGAAAAAAAAAATGGTACACACTCATTAAGATTTACAATTGTTATAAAATAAGGAACCAATTTAGGTCATAAAGGTACAATTAGACCCTAAATCATGACACCAATTGTCTATCAAATTAAATTTGAACTGTGACTTGGTGATTAGGTAGTAAATAATCATAGTTGCTTACATCCAAGAAGTTCATTATAAATAGCATGTCATCACTTCATTATGATTTACACTTGAACACTTCATAAGTTTTGTGACACTATATACTACTCTCACACAAAAACAATTTCACCCATTACGTTTGCATTCTCCATAATGGGCTCGTCCACTGGACGCACCGAACCGTTCAACATGTTTTGTCCCTTCTCCACTTCCATTCGTCATCTACATGAACAAACTATTTCGAAATTGCGACACAATGAATTTCAAATGATTACTCATACCTAAAATATTGGAATTGCAATGCTAAGAATTCCGCACAATAAATATGTCCACATTAATAATATGAAAGCGGAACATTCGAATATTTAAATCCATGGAGTAGCAGAAGGTGAAATCAAGGGTGTCAACAATTTTCAAGTGTCGAATTCGACAGTTAAATTGTCTATCCCGACAATTCATAAATATCGGGTTCAACAGTTCACATGTCTAACCTGACGATTTCAAATGAACTATTCAACAATTGAACTGTATGAATTGTCGGGAAGCTTGAAAATATGTAGTTGGTACCTTTGAAGAAATTATTCAAAACATTAATGTTGATAATCAATTCTCATTTACAACATGATAACATCTTCCCATTGATAAATAACTCAATGTTTCATTAAATATGAAATCCTTCATTTTTGTAAAGGATATTGGTATTTTTACGCTTCAAAAATATTTCAAAAACCAAACAACTCAATGAATAATAGTTGGAAGTTTCAAAAATTTCTCTCATTGCATTTGATCATGTTGTATTTAATATCTAAAAAATAGTATTCTATAAGAAACGGGATAAGTCAATTTATCGAGCGAACCAAATCTACGGGTCCATAAATAAGGAGAAGTGCAAATTTACAACTGTAACAACGCGATCAATGAAGCTTAAGAAATGAACAACTAGGAGCAAAATGGTCTAGAACCAAAATTTTGCCCAAAACTGAAAACCAACACCATCACAGGGTCTGCACGCCACCTAGAATAAACCTCCTGGAGACGCCATCTCTAGAAAACCACTTACGGCTCCACGCACTGGAAGACCCTCTGCATGTGTGGTTCATGCGTCGCTGCATCAAACGCCACATGCACTATACGCACCGCCTAGATTTAATGTTTGGTGAAATATGATATTAAAGTCTTCAACATACGATAAAGAACCTTAAAAATACCGAAAAGTTCGGTGACATGGCTAAATTTAAAAAAAAAAGGTGGTTCTTAATTTTAAAGATAATGCAATTCATGATCTGATAGTGTTGTCAACTCAACTCGTTTGGCTTCACATCGAAATTTGGTTTTAGCCCTTCATTCTTGTAAAATATTGTAGATGTATATACACGTGTGTTTGGGTTGGACGATAAACAACAAAACCTTTTAAGACATATTAGTAGGAAAAAAACATTATTAGAAAAGATTAAGACATCATTAGACAGATTCTATCTTCCTTCCTCACTAAATGACAGACGCAGATAAAAAAAAAAAACCCTACAATTTAAACTTGTTCCTTCATTATTTTCGTGCTGAATTAAGTACAGTAAATATTCTTATTAATTTCTAAAAGGTAGTTCACCTTTATTAGAATCTTTACTAGGCTCTGAGAAAAATCGTGTGGAACCCCCCATCATATCTCTTCAATTCGGAGCACGATAGCAAATTGATGATTAATATGGGAAAAGCCAACTCAGAATTGAAAAGGATAATTGATCCTTACTTTAAAGTAGAATATTGGTGGTGTATCTAATTATTGAACCTTTTATCTTAGCATAACGAATTCGGGCAACACCAGATCAGTAACATAATTATAGGTAGAAAAGATATTCCTACGTAGACAATGATGCTGCGATAGAAAATTTTGTTAGTAAATATGATGTGTTTGACGAATTAAGGCACTCATAAAATATATTCCATTAAGCTATAGAATAATACGTATATGCATGTATACATATATTCCATATTATTTGACTTTAGGAGCTACGTATAATATTACATAAAATATATAATCCAATAGATATGAATACTACCCTGACAAGTGGCATAATGGGTTAGACGATGATGACGAAGGTGATCGAGCAAAGGTCCAAAAATTCGTGTCGGCGTCGGAGACTTGATTTGGTCTTGTTAATTGTACCTCGTGATCCTCGAGAGAAAAGCAGAAGTTGTCGTTGGGATCACCATAACATGAGAGTTGCTTCGATGTTTCAGCCTGTCCATTGAGCTGAGAGGCCACCAGGCGGTCGAGCTCCGCCCAGTCGGTTGGCCCAGTTTTTAGATCATCAACAGAATTATCATTTTGGTTGGTGCAAGAAGTTTGAATGTCTGTTAGCATATAGCCCATATCTTCTTCACAAGCTGCTTTGAAACTGCTGCAATCTTGATCAGTACTGAAGGGTGATTCAATTCTGGGAAGTAATGGAATTGTTGGATTATCCAATCTGTGCAGATGTAGAAAACCAGAATGAAATCCGTCGTTGATTGTTGTTTTGATATGATTCACGAATTGCATCTCATCGTCTTCCTCATCGTTGTTGTTGATGTTCCTGTTGTTTATCATCAATTCGTGTTCTTTCTTGCATGATTGTCGCATGTGCATAATGATCTGATCAAGAATGCCATCATTATTCGAGTTGTGTAGTGGAACACTACTTGAGTAGATTGAAGAGGATGAATTACTCTCTAAAGCTTTGTGGTAATTTTTCTTTTTGAAAACTCGGCAAACCACCCAACCGTCTTCGGGTGACACATCCACCACTAGATTACATGCCTGGATTTGCAACGTATTTATTTTCAGTGAAGTAAACATATATACATGTAGTTGTGAACAAATTTATAAATAAATTATACGAGGAAAGAGAGAAAACATATGACACATATGATAAGATGAATTAGACAAGCTGAGAATGAAAAAAAAAAAAAATATTAGAATTTTGTCCATTGTTATGGCGTTCCATATGGTCTAAAGTATCAAACATACACTTAGTGATCAAAAAGTCCCATAATAATCAAACAAAGGTAGACTAACCAAACCAAGCCACAAGCAGAGTCCAAAGAGTGATGAGTGCAATTCTCACATCTAACAAAGATAAAAATAAATGCACAACATGTAAGAATTTTGTCTATTCCTCTTAGTGAGATTAATATTTTAAAAGGGATCTCCAAGTCTTAGCCCTTGTTTGGGCTCCATTAAAATCAAATTTTGTGGAAAAATGTATTTTAGAATATTGATTTTTTGAAAAATGCATGATTAAAAATGAAAGAAAAGTTTTGAATTTATGTGTAATATTATTTTATTTGAAAATATATGGTTAAAAAGAAAAGAATAAAACGAAGTCCAAACAGAGGCTGAATATATTTTGGAGTCCATTAAACTCAAACGACCAAATCAATACATTCAAAAGTTTAAAGAAGGATGGAATTCCAAGATTGATATTCTTAAATAACTTAGATCTTGCTAATATATGTTAAGAGTGAATCACATGTCGAATAAGGATAAAAGTAATTACACAATATATAAAGGCTTTGATTACTCGTGTTATCAAGATTGACATTTTAAGATGAATTCACAGTATATAATGTTCAAACCACCCTATAAGTTTTTATTTCAAGGATTTGAGACAAAGATAACATTGGTTATTGAAAGAAAGAAAGAAAGAGAAAAATCCCTAAAAGCTTCATTGAATTTAAAAAAAAAAAAAAGGTGAAAATGGCCTTCAATAAAGCAATCAAATTATTAGAAAAGAAAATCAAGAAATGGCATACGTTGGGGTCATGAGTGTCGTCCTCGAGCCGATACTCATGCATAATCCAATCTGATTTCTGTCCATGTGGAGCTCGTCCTTTATAGAATACCAGTGTCTTTCTCATTCCAATTCTTTGGAAACTACTATGTATAACTTTATCACGACCAGTAGCCTTCCAGAATCCGGCAGCAGTTGCACGATTTGTTCGAGTCCCCGTAGGGTATTTTTTGTCCTTGTGGCTGAAGAAATACCAATCATTCTGCGGCGTAGATCCTATTTTACACTTCTCTGCATATCATTCAAAACAAATTCTTTTAAGGAGAAAATAAACTGTTATGGCGTATCAGGTACGAGAAGATTGAATAGCACTTGAATCTAAGATCTTGTAGGCTTAAATTACCTTGAATATCCCATGGCTCGAGCTTGTTAAGATCGACATCATGAATAACATCAAGATCAATCTTCTGGTGAGCTACTTTCTTCCTCAAGTAGTACTGCAGAAGCTCCTCCTCTGTAGGATGAAAACGGAATCCTGGAGGCACCTTGGACTGGCCATTTACAGATAAATTCATGTCTTCTGACATCATGCACTAGCTAGTACTAGGTAATCTACGTAGTTGAGAGTAGTACGTGCAAAAATTACTCACTCTGCCTATATTTAAAACTAAAATCAGTACGTAGCTCACTTTTATGATGATGAATAAGGTTAGAAAGGGCCAAGAGAGAGGAACGTTGTCAAAAAGATAGAAAGAGAGGAGAATAACAACAAAGTAAAGGAATTGTGGTGTGCGTAAAAAAGGGTTGGAAAATGATGATTTTATATGAAGTGGTAGGACAATAAGTGTCCAAAAATGCATGAAAAGTTTTCTAACATAGCCAAGTGCCCTTTCAATGTGGGGTCTTTGGCTTCCAGAAGAACCAACCACCTAAGTTTAGGGTAACGTAGGCCCCATTATAGGTACCATATTGTAGGTCCCACTTCAGACGTTAGAGGCTTCCCTATAGTCTTGGTTAGGGGAGTGGGGGAGGGCATCTCCAAACCGTGACCCTCGACCTTAAAAATCTCAAAGAAAAGCTCTATTGAAACCACCACACTATTACCTTCAAAAGAATCTCTCTCTGCCTCCATCACTCGTATTAGTTGTGCAACCAATCTGAGATAGGGTCGGAGGCATTGCGCTTTCATGGAAGAAAGTCATGATGGTGTAAAAGATGTAGACAAGATTTAAGGAGTATGTTGCTTTACATTTAGAATCACTAGACATATACAGCAAATTTAATGATAAGTAGGACACTACATGATGACACTCATACGATACAAGTATTAGTTTCCTATGATAAATTGCGTGACTTGAAAATATTAGAAACAATATATATAAACGCAAGGATTGCTCGCCAATAATGAAAGCAAACTGTGTTATCGTAAAGATTCGTCTATCTAGAGAATTCACATTACGAATGTTCACCCATTGTGATTAATTGGAGCCTGCAAGGATTAGATTTTTGACCTATACAAGCAAATTTTGAAGAGGACAAGAACGAAGATGATCAAGAGAGCCTCACACTTTATGACGAGGAGTATGGTGACATGAAGCCTTAAAAAAGTTCATGAGATATAAAGTTGATCTTTTTTAATTCCTTAACTCCAAATGTTCTCGATTGGTCAAGTTTCCTTTTAACAGTATTTCATTGTTTGGAAGTCACATTGTATAATCCCTCCCAAATTTGCAGTTTACTATTATTTTCGTATTAATAATATTCCACCGAATAGTGGTTTGATTTTAAAAAATAAGATTTTTTTTTTTTTCTTAAGCTAATTTTTAATTTAGTTCGTCCATAATAAGTAGAAATCCATACAAGGTGCCTACGTTTTTATATTTTGGCAAATTTGGATTAACACTAACATTGTTACTAGAATTTTCAATATTCATTTAAATCAAAAATTATTTAATTAGTGCATTTTCATTGTAGCAGCAACTTATTTCTAAATATTATTAGAATCATGAGTACGTGGTTTAATTTTAAGTAGCAACTTTGTCTTTTTCAAAAAATAACAAATTTTAGCGTATGACTAACGAGCACACGCAATGCGCAGAGCACGCATGGAATATTACTCGATTGTATGCATGATTTTCAATGTTTAATCGAAAATATTAATGTCACTTCAAGTATAATAACGTGTAAATTTATATACATTACTGCAATATTATTATCATTTTATTACAAGAAAAAAATCGAGGGTAATTAAATTAATGATTTCTTTTTTCTGAAAATTGAAGTAGTTATTAGTCTTGTCATTAACCTTGTTACATAGCAAAAAGTTCATTTTCTTTATCAATTTACAAATATGTAATCATTACCCTTGTCTCTAATTTTTCCAGAGTTTTATGATTTCTTCTCCATTAAATTAGTTAGCATGTCAATTGTTTGCTCAAACATTTCCACATCACTCTAGCCCTTTGTACAGGACATCTCTGCAAAGCCACTTCATTTAGTTGAATAATTGGACTTATAGTCCCATTTCGTTTATATGAATATCAGATTTTTAATAAATTCGCAGAATGTATTTAAAAAGTCGTGGATTACAAGAAACGTGTGGTTAAAATTAAGTATTGACTCTAATTTAAATTTTCATCAACATTTTTAGTTGAAATATTTATGAATTTAGTAGAACTTTTTTAAGTGATAATTTAAAAAATATTAACATATTCGTAAAATTTACAACCCTGGAATTATCATTCTTTCTAATTAATATTTTGATTGACTAGTTAGTATAAAATCTTAGTTCCTTTTCATAATTATTTGCTGTATGCATAATCTTTCATTTTAAAATTGTTAAGACAGAAAAAAGTACAAAGTTCCGTCATTCCTTCCTCTATTTTTTTTTTTTCCCCTCCATTACTTAGTTTCCAACGGTGAATAAGTTGTACTCGTGTTAGAGAATAACATAACTTGTGAATTATTAGGTGAAATTATTGTGAACATGTTTTGTAATAGGTTAAAGTTGTCTTAATTTTCCAAGAAATCATAAATTCCCCTTTTCTTGATTTTTATATTCGTCTTTTAACCATTGGTGTGTCTCTTCAATTAATCCATTATGACAATTATCGTTGAATCCACCTTCGTGCTACCCGCCTCTTAAATGTTGCAACTTGTGACTACCTATTAGATGAACGTTTTGTACGTGTTGAGCGTGCGTACTCTTAGCAAATTTCTACCAATATAATTTCCCCACTTGTCAAGTGCCATATATGATTGTTACCTGTAATTAATAACGATAATAACATCACTAAAATTAGAGCACATATACCGTTATGAGGTCATTCCATCGTCTTAATATAATCATGACTTTTATTCTCCTAAATTCTAACCCTAATCATGATTTCAGCCAACAATTGACGATGCAACCACTTATTTTACTCACCAGCACCACTGCAAATATTTCTCATCTGATTACGCTACTTTACCATCTCTAGCTATATAGTTGGTTGTTGTTGAAATTAGTTGTGACTAATTATATCGAGTCTCTTTCATTTTTATTAAGGGATTGTTCATTTTGATAAAATATATATATATATATATATTAATTAATTTTGATAAAAATTGATGAAATGCGTGTTTACAAAGTTGATCAAAATTAATTATTGACTTTTATCTCAACTTTTAAGCTATTCCAAACAAACACTAAAACCCTGTTTGATTGTGCTAAAAATCAGTCTTTTAGTAGATTTTGATAAAAGTCAAAAAATGTGTAATTAAAAATTTGTGTATCTATATATAATAGGGGCCCACCAACATATAATATATGTGTATCCATGTATATATTTCTCTAGTCACCTTCATGCACCTATACTTGGGATCTTATTGCGGTTAGTTAGAGCAATAGCTGACAAATTAAATGGCGTTGAATGACGACATATATGCAATAACAATTTTTCAAGAGACAATTAATTTACTATTAAAGGTTTATTAACGTTGAAGTTTCTATATATGAGAGTAAGTGTCAACTTATGTATAGTAATGTTGCTATATACTTTTTGGGACAAGCACCCACCGCCACTCAACATTTGACAAATTATGGAAGTGTTAAAAAATGTGCAAAATATATTTAACATAATTAAAAATAAAATTATGACATCTGCTTATTTGTAATAACAAAAAGATGAACTTGATGTATATATTAAAAAAAAAAAACCTTCAAATTTTGTAATATTATTCTCTTTTCTGGAATTCATCACTCGTCAATATGGTGAAGGGTCATTGCCACGCTACATTTCAATTTTATTGGATAATGTGATAATTATCACACTGCCATATAGACTAACGATGAACTTCACTAGAAATTAATAACATTATTCCTTCAAAAATGAGGTTCTAACTCTACAACCTATTTAACAATGTGAGATTGCGTGTTTCCTTGACAGAAACTGACAATATGGATGATAAAATCTCAAAGGACTCTTATGTGAATTAAAGTTGGAGGAAAAAACGTATATCGCGTAATATTTCCTTAATTTTAACATCGCGTGCAAATTTTACTTCTACACTGTTGATTTTGTCACGTGGGAACCTAATATCATAGCATTAACTAGATTGGAGAGTCAAAATCTCATTTTTAAGGCCGAGAAGCCATTGCCACCAATCTAAAAGATTGAGAAATCCCACCCTAATTTTCTCTAAGAATTAAATAAATTTTCCATATTAGCACAACTTTCACATTTTACAGTTTCTTCTTTGCTTAAAACAAAATAATATATGTTATGTTATTTGTCTTTTATTAATTTAAATTTAGAGAAAACAAATTATTTTTGTTTAAAGAAATTTGAACTTTTTATTTTCTGTATGAAGTGATTTCATCATAATCTTTTTTTTTTTTTTGGTGAAAATAGATTTCTCATTTAAAAATTGAACTATATTATTAACTGCAAAGAGGAACTAGAACAAAATCTAAACTTTAAGCATTGCATGCCAAATTTATTTTATTTTTAGCTTTATGATAATCTTACTTAATTTCCTAGAATATAATGTAGTATAAATGCTTCGATTTAGAAAAAAAAAAAATTAGGGATGCTAAATCAAGTGATATAAAATATTAACGAATTTTTAATAATCTTTATTAATTAAATTATTCTAATACGTGTATTCATTGAGTTGTTAATTATTTCTCAGAGGTATTGCAAAACATATAATTTTTTAGGAAATAAATCATAAATTAATTTTTTAAATATTATAACAATATTTATAATGGTGTTCCTTTGAACTAAAATTAATGTTGTGTCCAAATCAAAA
>CAIGRB010016538.1:7654-27028 GCA_903798255.1 Fraxinus quadrangulata | reverse complement strand
GAGATAGTTGAGAGTGGAGGCCCTATCTTTCTATCCGAGCACGTGGGTAAGGACTCTTTTTGATACTATCAAGGAGATTGGGATAAAGCTTTGCGAATTTAGAGTAATAATAAAATTATTAAACCTTCTTTAAATGACGAGTCTGAATGTTGTCATGAGACAAAAAGATAACGGGTGGGTCTTGCAGTCAAGCTATCTTCTATCTTTGCACTCAAGGGATAATCTTTGTCCGCATCTGATCATTTGATTGAACTGAAATTTGGAATCGGTACACTTGACGATATGAATGATTTGAAAAATAAATGTATTCATTTTGTAGCGGATCTTTTATAAGATCCCATTTTTGTTCTTTCATTTCAGGTAAAGCCTCCTTAAAGTATAAACAAATGGAGGAGGAATGATGTTAGACAACTCCGACGGATATGATTAGGGTAAATGAAGTGTACTCTCTTTGGCTCTTATATTGTAATATCCACCTCTGATGGAAAAAAATTACCTTCAACAGGAGGTCTACTCAAGTCTCATATTACGTATGTACCACATTTTATTTTTGTTATCAACAAAAACACACTATAGTTACTGGTTTAAAAGAAAGAAATGTTATTTAAACGTAATGTAATAAGAATTTTAAAATAAGATAAAGTAAAGGGATATAATGAAAAATAGATAGCTATGTGGGAATCATTTATTAAAAATAAACCTCAAAAGTTTATGTAATTTTTGAAAGGAATTGAGTCTCTATTTTTCTCGAAATATTTGGCGTAGTCAAGTAAAGGGTGGTAGGGAACAATGGTCCACGTGGCTATAAGGTGGGGGCCATATGTGATTAAAATCAAAATTTTATTATATTTTGATAAAAGTCGATGAAATATGTAGTTAAAAAATTCTTAATCTTATAAAATAAGTAATTGAAATTAATTGTTCACTTAAATTAAAATTTAGATTTGAAGCACCACCTAACATGGACTTAGCTATTTTAAATTGATCAATGTGATAATTATGGAGTTTTCAAACGGATCTAGCCCGACCAAGTCATGAAGAGGTTGAATCAGTTGGGTATCATATTAAGACAATTTCGTTCACTTGCAACAACCACTTTTTTTTTTTTGTCCGAGCTTGAGTCCACATAAATGGAGATCGAATACGTATCTGGCTCAATATTTAAAAAAAAAAAAAAAAATTTGTAACTTTATCTATCAGACCGATCCACCATCTATTAAATCATAAGCATGCCTAAAATGGGATTAATTAGGATTGGGATCCCCAAACTTCACAGAGTGGCTATGGATCATCATATTGTGCAAAATGATGAAGAACAAGAAAATCAACAACTTTGAATCCACCAAGAACACGATAATGAATCATTACTCTCAAACGATATTTGTCACCATCGGGATGAATGCTCGAAAGCTTTAATGGCAAATACTTTGCAGATAAACAAACTTTAATACAAATTAAAATCAAATAATATGAACTTGAAATAAGAACTTGAAGGACAACTTTAGAAATATGAGTTCGAAATTTTATTTGGATGTAAGTGTAGATTTGATGTTAATGATATGTTTTCCAATATGAAAATCATCCATATATATAAAAACATCAATCATCGTGCATGAAAGAGTGCCAAAATTAAGCCAAAAAAGTTTGAAAACAATTAAAACGTCACCAGAAAATTCGAACCCAACGGTCAAAATTTGAACTGACGGTCACCCAATACAAACACTTTGTCTCGAGTTTCCAAAAGAGAGGTATGACGATCGCCCAGGCCAATTTTCTGCTCTCTCCATTTTTCTCTTTCGATTATTTTCGCACTTACTTGACATTCTCCCATAAAAATTTGATCGCTCCATTATATATTGGAACAATATTGCAACAATATCAATCTTAAAAGTGAGATTTTGGAAAGCAAATCTATTCAAAAGGACAAAATGGGGCTCCCCAAATGAACAAAACCATTAATGTTGACGTTAAAATTGTTAGAATTTGGGTGTGACCCGAATTCCTTATTTTAAATATTGAAAAATTTTAATTGAAGTGCATGTCAAGAAAAGTTCAAGTTTGGAATACTTTTGGAGATCTATGTCAGGTTGAAATTATATTTTGGAAGCTCATTGAGAGTTAAAAATTGGTATTGAACTTGAAGAAGAGATCGGGATTAAAAAAACTTGGAACAAAAAAAAATTTGTTTTTGGGCAAATTGCTCGGTGTTGTGGCGCCCGGAGGTGGGCGCCGCTGGAAGCACCACCTGTTATGTTTCGATTTTTTCGCATTTTTCATTCCTACATCGTTTCGAACTCGATTTTTTTATCATCCTATTTCATCAATAACTTTACCAAGAGGGTTTGGACATTCCTTATATGTTCCCTATAAATATTAGGCTCTTTTATACAATTTTATAAAGTGTAAGATAATAAATTACTAGAATTATAGGATCTATTGTAATTTTCTCTCTTCTTTATTAATTTTGAATCAATAAAATATCTTAATTCATCTGTCATATTTCTTGTCTTTATTATTATTTTGTTTGATCAAATACTTTATTATTATGCCATATAACTTCAATATCTCAATCTGGTGGTTGGTTTCACAACAAGTGGTATCAAAGATATTCTGGTATCTTGTTTGTTTTACAACAATTGGTGTCAAAGCCCAAGTTCAATAGTTCTGCAAAAGCATGGGGTTTGATTTGTTTCTGATGGCTTATATGAAGTGTGAAATTTCTCGTTTGGATCGGAACACTAGATTTTCGATATAGCAGGTCAAATGCATGCAGTACTCGCACATCATGATTTGGATGATGCGTTGTTGGGAATTCACATGATGCCTGCAACTTTGACAACGGTGGAGAAATTACGGAAGGATAAGAAGACAGTTTCTCACATTCATCTTCATCTATCAAATACTATTCTTCAGGATGTTTTGAAAGAGAATAAAGCAGTTGCTCTAATGTTGAAGTTGGAGCAATTATACAGACTAAAAGTCTGACAAGCAAATTGAACTTCAAGTAGCATTTATACTCTCGTCGAATGACAGAAGTAGGATCATTGGAAGATCACATGGCTATATTTAAAAATATCGTCGCTAATTTGAAAACTTTGGAAGTAGAGGATGATGAATAAAATTTGGTCTTTATCCTATTGTGTTTGTTGTCGCTTCGTTTTCTTCATTTAGAAACACGATATTGTATAGTCGTGATATTCTCACCATAGAGAAGGTGTATGCCACTTTGTATTTAGTGGTTGCAATGGATCGAGCAGAGCTCGTGGCTCGTGACCATTGGTTTTTGGGCGAGCTCGGGCACGCCAACACGAGCCGAGCCAGCTCGTTTATTTAATTTTTTATTTTTTTTACAAAATTTAAAATTCAAAAAATATATATACATACACATTTTCTAATTTTTTTTTTTAAATATGTATTTTCCAAAACATTTGTAATTTTTTTTTGTTTACCCTTTTATACTATGTTAAATATTTAAACCTAATATATATATACACACACACACACACACACACACACACATTTTGTAAACAATTTTTTAAATATACATTTTCAAAACATTTTTTTAAAGATAAACTCTCCTCCTTTATCCGGATTTGAGACCGGCTACTTTTATTTCGAGTAGGCAGAGTTAAAAGTTGTACATGAACAACTTGTTACATATACAATTTTTTTTAAAAAAAAATTATAAAAGTATGAAAATAAAATTTTGTTATGAATGTGGTGAAATAAATATCACTTACTTGATTACATGCAATTTCGACATATTTATCTTGAATTCGATAATTAACGTCTTTTCAGTCTTTCACGCGCATTAACACTTTCAAAATATCTTCTTTTAGTCGACTCATGATCTCAGAAAGAACCATCTTCCCTGCACTAAAAGCAGACTCCAAATTTACAGTTAACCGGAGGTGATAGTAGATCATTTGCAATTGCAGAAACGATTGACAATCGACGTTCGTTATTTCGCCAAAATTCAATGACATTATCTGAACTTTTCATAATTGATTTGAAACTAGGCAAAGTATGACTAAAGTAATCAATTAATTCAGATGGCAACGCATTTGGACTAGTACTCGTAATTTGAATACATACAGTTGAAAACAAACTACTACTACAAGAGGAACCACATGCATATGCAGTTGAATCATATATATATGAGTTCATGTTTTCAAATAAATTTAAAATTTCAGCATCGTCATCTGATATATTAGTGGGAGGAGTAGTTGTAAGTACACGAGTAATACGTGTACTCATTCGTGAATCATATAATTCATACATCTCACTTAACGTTTGTTCCAAATTCCTATAAATAATTGGTATATTAAAAGTTAAAACATTTGAAATTTGATCAATTACAAATTTAGTACCCGATAAATTATGTCGGGGGTCCATGACGCATGCTAAAGGAAATAACATAGGTAATTCTTCCCAATATTTTCTAAATTTTAATTCCATAAATTATATAATAGTATGAAAATTGGGGTCATTTAGAAATTTCTTCAAAACCCTAACAGTTGTATAAAGACGTTCAAGAACCATACAACTAGTAGGATAATAAACACCAGACAATATATTTGTAAACTCATAAAAACTTACCAAAAAATTTTAAATTTTAAAAACTAAATTCCAATCGGATTTATTCAAGATAGTATCGTTTTCGTCTCTAACATGCCTATTGTTATAAAATTCAGTAATAAACTCTTCAAAACCTTCACATGATTTTAATAATAAGTAAGTTGAGTTCCATCTATAGCCTACGTTAGTAATAACTGTTTTTGTATGCGTCTTCCCACTTTGCTCACAAAATTCCTCAAATGCTTCTTTTCTTTTTCTACTAGATGTAATCGTGATATATATAAGTACATTCCTAATTCGGTTAATTTCATCATTAACATGTTTAAACCGTCTTATACTATTAAATTAAAAATATGGCACACACATTGAATATGAAATAAATAACCACCAAAATCAGGTTGAAGTACTCTATACAATTTATCGATAACAACCTTATTTACAGTAGCGTTGTCGAACGTAAAAGAACGAATTTTACTCTCACATTTATTTCTTTAATTGTTAACATAATAATATTAAATATAGTGTAAGCATTGTGCGAGTACTCAACAATTTTAAAATCAATAATTTTTTTATGCATAACCCAAAGTTGGTCTATATAGTGTGCAGTTGCAGCTATATAACATCTCTTATTAATCCCTTCCAACATATCTGAAGTTAAAGTTATCATACCTTCATATTTTTCTAAATCCGCAATCAATAGTTTCTTTAAATTAAAAAAATATTCAATCGTATCAGACCGAAAAGTATTTCGACTTACCCCAATATACCTCGGTTGAAGATATTGTCGAACGTAATTTACGAATTGTAGGTTGTCCTCTATTGCTAGTGGCAACTTCGCCGCGGCAACGAATTTCACAATTCCCGTTCGAGTTTCGCCCTCCGAATACATCTACGTAAAAAGTGGCGTAGTAGTAGCACGGCGCCTGAAGTACCAAACTGTAGTTGTGTTTGACCAGTTGGAAAAAGTCCATATTTGGCCTACAGTTTTTATAATGACGGTTGAGGTGGGTGGTTCCAATACTTTTTTGCCATGTCATTCGTTATTGGTAGTATTTACATACTATTTTGATTTCTTGAAGTTCATCGACCACACGACTCTTGTGAACCAATTTGAAATAGTACCAACATTTTGCCTGCTTCTTCCCCTTTCTCTTCTCTCTTGCATCGAGAATATTTAATGTAGGTTCTTCATCTTGTTCCAAATCAATTAAAATACTAAGATCAACATCATCCAAATCAATTGGATGACTACCTTCACGAACGTCGAAATCTTCAATATTTTCTGGAATTGGTAATTTATTGAGACCGACGAATTCATTCTCAATTTGATTTTGGGCATGTGTTTCGCCTTCCATACCGAACAAGTTTTCAACAAATGCTCGTACGTCCATTTGCTAATAATAGAAATTGAATGTTGAATATTTGAAGTAGAAAATAAAAATGTAGAATTGAAAAGTGAATGAAGATTATGTAATAGTGTACAAAATGAATTGTAAAGGTAAAATCAAGATAATAATGTAAAAAAAATGTAGAAGATGAAAATGATAATAGAATGAAATGAATGAATAATATTGTTGAATGTTGATACTTTGTAAATTGTAGAGAGTATAGTAGAGAATAAGAGGATTGGTGGAAAAAAAAAATGTTGATTAAGGGGTGGGTATTTATAGAGAGAGAAAAATTCAGTGAACATTTTGGTCACTAAATTAACTTTTTTTATTTATTTATTTTTTATTAGACTAGCCCACAAGTCACTCAATTCAGTGGCAGTTTTGGTCACTGAATTAACTTTATTTATTTATATATTTTTTATTAGATGAGCCTACGAGTCGCTCGGCTGGGGCTCGAGCTTGTCTTTTGACGAGTTCAAGTGACCGCTCTGCTCGATTGTCACCACTATTTGTATTCAAAAGACGAGCTCGAGCGGCTCGTGGGCTACTACAGTATGAGCCGTGGGGGCGAGTCGACGAGCCGCTCGACTCGATTGCCACCACTATTTGTATTCAAAAGAGAAGATGGATCATCTAGTTTCTGAGGCCAGAGATTGAGAAGGTCTGGTTGCTCATGGTGATTCTAGAAGGGACAGATCGAAGTCTAAGTTCAGTAATCAGATTTGTAACTACTGCAGAATAAGGCACTTGAAGAAAGATTGCTACAAATTGTAAAATAAAGAAAATATGGCTGCAAGTAGATATTCAGATACTTCAAGCGAAGCAGACCTCGCGGAGAACGTTGTAAGTGATGGAGATCTTTTAGCTATTTCTGACATTGAATCTAAACCAGAAGATGATTGGATTCTTGATTCAGCATGTGTATTTTATATGTGTCCTAATAAGGACTTGTTTACTATATATGAAACTGTTTTTAAATGTGTCGTGGTTATGGAAAACAACGCACCTTGTCGAGTTGCTGGAATTGGTACAGTCTGGATGGAACAACTAGAACACTTGGCCAGCTTCGACATGTTCCGGATTTGAAGAAGAATCACATCTCGTTATATATCCTTAATTCAAAAGGTTATGAGTTCTTTGGTGGAAGTAGAGTTTTGAAAGTTTGTTAGAGTGTTCAAGTTTTATTGGAGGGAAAGAAAATGTCTCAATTATACATCTTGCAAGGACATGCAGAATTTGGAAGACTTAATCAATACAAGTTTAGTATCGTGGTGGATATTCAATTTGTTACAATTCTTTTAGGAGCTCGTAAATGGTCGGATTTTAAGAATACTACTCAGTAGAGTTTAGGAGATATAGATAAATGGCGCTTTGATATCATCACTTGCAGTACCATTGTATTCAGTTGTTAGAGATAGACCCAGTGGAAAAAGATATGCGGATGCTGATTTTGTTTAGCATGCTTTAAGTTGAGTAAAATGTGTACAATTTAGCAATGAGCTTTCTGTAAAAACATTTGGTATTGATTCTGCATTGGGTGTGTTATAGCCTATTTTAGTCAATTCAAAATCATTATGATTTTTGGAATCTGAGATAATTTTACTAGAGTAATGCTAGGATTTATTGGAAGAGGCAGAGTATTGTTGAAAAAGTCAGTTCATTCATGGTGAAATTCGTGTCAAGGTGGAGATTGTTAGAATTTGGGTGTGACTCGAATTCATTGTTTGAAATATTGAAAAATTCTAATTGAAGTACATGTCAAGGAGAACTCAAGTTTAGAATGCTATTGGAGTCCTATGTCAAGTTGAATTTCTATTTTGGGAGTTGAAAATTAGTATTAGACATAAAGAAGAGTTCGGGATGGAGAAAACAACTTGGAGAAAAAAAAAATTGGGACAGATTGCCCAGCGCTGCGGCGCCACCTGTTCTGTTCCGATTTTTCCGCATTTTTCATTTTTACTTCGTTTTGGACTTGATTTTTTGACATCCTACTTTATCAATAACTCTACCAATATGGTTTGGACGTCCCTACATGTTCCCTATAAATATTAAGCTCTTTTATACAATTTTATAAAATGTGAGAAAATAGATTACTAGAATTTGTAATTTTCTCTCTTCTCCATTATTTTTGAGTCAATAAAATCTTTTAATTCTTTTGCCATATTTTTTGTTTTTATAATTCTTTTACTTGATCAAATACTTTATTATTATGTTATTTAACTATAACATCTCAATCCGGTTGTTGATTTCACAACAAGTGGTATTAGAGGTATTCTGATATCTTGTTTGTTTTACAACAAAAATCTTACGCAATTTTCACTTGACTTGCAACTAGTGGGCAAAATTGCCAAACTATATAAAAAATTTCTTAAATTTCAATGAAAGTTGCGTGCAATTTTAATCTTTAAATTGACGGTTTTCATCATGAAGATTCAAATTCACACAGTAAAATAGGTTAGTACCCCCAAAAACTTAACTTTGAAGGTCGTTGATAAGAAAAACCATACTTTTCAAAGTTGAGGTAACCACACTACATGAAGGGATGTCCGCCCTAATTAAAATTGTATGCATAACAAGTAATATATTGAATTTTTAATAACCTATGTACAATATATTATTTTATTGACAAGTTTATCAATTGATACACAATTGTTGTTTAATTACGTTATTTATACTTAACTACCAATTACAAAATAATGTACTTGTCTTTGTTCAATCATTTATCATGTTGACAAGTTTTATCAATTCAATTTGATACATCATTCATACTTATTTTACAATCAATTACAAAGAATGAACTCATGTTTGTCCAATCATTTATGTAAACATTAGCTTCATTCTGTACCTAATCTTAGTTTTTACGAATTTCCCTCAACTCTCCAAAATTTGAATCCTGATACCAGTTGACCAGTCCGTGAAAAGTAAGATAAGCTTAAACTTTCGAAAAACATACAGTACTAAATTTAAAAACTTGGAGATAAATATCTAGTCGTTACAAAAAAACTTGCATTTTTTTTACCTCGATCTCTTGTCCTAACTATTATATTATACGCATTGTCCGCTTTGAAATAACATCTGCCCTCTTACCCCCTCATAACTTTCTAACATGTCCCTCGAGATACGAAATCAAGACCTCTACATTATAATATATTTAAGTTGAATCCTGACAATCTGACCTCTATGTCCAAGTCTTTAACTTATTGGCTCAAGTCAACTTAAATCTCTCATAAGACAAATGTCTTGGATTTGAATTTTGGGAACACGACAAAAATTCGTGAGGAATAAAATGGGTTTAAACTCTTCCAGAGTTGAAATAAAGGTTGAGTCGTTATAGATATATTATTTATACTCATTTAACTACCAATTACAAAAGAATGTGCTCATGTTTGTCCAATCATTATGTATACATTAACTTTATTCTATAAACACGTTTTGTCAATTGATACATCATTTATACTCATTTAACTACGATTCACAAAAGATGGACTCGTGTTTGTCTAATCATTTTTGTATACACTAGCTTTATTCCATTAACACGTTTTGTCAATTGATACATCATTGTTACATACATCATTTATACTCATTTAATTATATCATTTATACTGATTTAACGACCAATTACAAAAGAATGGACTAAATCACATTCGAATAATTCAATCAGTTTAAATTATAATTTAATCACTTCTTAAAATATGCACTTCATATTATTATATTAAAAAAATTTGATGAAAAAGAGTGTTGCTTCAAGTGTACAAAGTCGTGAAATGTTTGTAAATGGTAATTTTATGTTGAGATTGAATATTGGCATGTGGACGTAGTAAATGACTTTATGTGATTATTATAACAATAATACTATTAATAGTCAGTGATTACAGTTATCCTACTTAACATGTGGACGTAGTAATTGACTTTATATCACATTAGATGTCACATATTATAATTAGCCCCCGTTTGAGCTCCATTTTGATAAGAAAATATATTTTGAAATTGTGACTTTTTGAAGAATGTGCGATTAAAAAAATTCGATTTATATGTAAAATTATTTTATAGTAGAATATATGATTGAAAATGACTTCAGTGTTTTTGAAAAGAAAAATAAGAGCGAAATATAGGTTTAATAGCACTATCCGTGATGTATGCGAAACAGCTTTTATCACGTGGAAGGATGGACCCATAATTTAACTTTTCAAATAGAATAAGTACGATCACCACAAACCACAAAATTCAATATGACAAGACACGCCAACCTCATCCCCGATTCATCACCAGATATTCTTGTAATTCCATACACTGATTGGATTTAGCTGTCTAAATTGAGGTAATTACACCTACCTTTATTCTAAGCATGTTTTCAATATTTTTATAATTCCATCTATTATGTTGCTTCAAACGGCAAGCCACAAATATGAGCTTTAAGAAAATAATTTAATTATATAAAATTAGGAGAAAATAAATCATTTAAAACATATGCAGTTATGTTCGATAATAAATTAAAAAATAATGTACAGTCTTAAAGGAAAAAAAATGAAGAATTTAACATTAGATTTATTATAATAATTATTATTATAATTAATATTGTGTACTAAACATCCTAATATGCTATCTTTTTTCAATTTGTTTTTTTTTTAAATGAGTAATATTTAATAATTGTCACATACAATTTTCATGACTACTACTTTTCTAAAGATTATTAAAGATGTTCAAAAACCCATTATTTTTATACGTTTATTTTCAGATCGTTTTCTTTTAACCGATCATCCCGACCATAAACCTTGGTAGAAGTGGTCAATGGTACCGACCTTATGAGAAACCCGACTGTCCCAAGGTCAGCACGATGCTAGTCACTAGCAAATTGCCGGTCTAAAACCAGCAATTCGCTTAGTGCTGGTCAATAATCAACAAAAACTGGTTCCAATGACCAGCAATAGTTGGTAGCTGTTGACCAGCACGGAAATGATCGAGCTCGACCAACAGAAAAATAAATAGGCTGGTCCCTCAACCAGCCCGTGGGTATGTCGACAAGCTGATTGTCCCCATCCCATGGGGTGATGACAACAACATGTCGGCCCTGTCAAGCCAACCTTGTATTTTCACAGGGACAATTTCTAGTGATTTCCTCATCACTCATTAGGCTTTTCACCACGTCCCATCATACTTCATTCCACTACTCGTAGATATTTTGACACACGTATCCTTAATAAATACCTATATATAGCCATCTCAAAAATTATTAATTATTGTTAAGATTTGATATTCCATCTTAAAAGGTCAATCTTATTAAAAGTAGTAACTCAAATCTTTATAAATTGGTTTATGTTTCCATCTTTTATTCGATGTGGAATTTTATCTCGTAATATGCCCTCGCAATATGGTGACTCATTTGAGCAGACCAATCTTAAAATTTGTATGCTCATTTTTTTAGTTTTAATCGGATCGAATTACTCGTTACAGTTTAATGAGCTCTGATACTATGTTAAAATTTGAGATTTCATCTTAAAATGTCAACCTTATTAAGAGGAGTAACCCAAATCTTTATAAATTAGTTTATATTTTCATCTTTTATTCAATGTAAAATTTTATTCCTTAATAATTCTCACTTCAGAGGGACGGGGATTTAGATAGCTTGGAACCTTTGCCAAGCAGAAAGTAGGCAACTCGGAACCATAGTTACAAAAATGGACTGCTACAAAAATGGACTTGGCCCATATTCAAAGCGTTCCGGAGAAAGAAAAAAATCCCATTTAACCATTCAACATCAATTAGCATTGATGGGATTCTTTTATGATTTTATGATAATGGGCCCTGATGAGTAATTATCTTCAAATTGGAGGGTTACTAAGGTTAAAACGACATGGACTTCTCCGGCCTTGGGCGGTTACTTGGCTCTATTGAAGAAGCCCAAGCCAGGGTTAAAATCTAGGTTTAGAAGTTAATTGCTGCCAGTTTGTTCTTTTAATCGATGGAAGTCAACTCTAAAACAAATTAATTTACAGAGTTTTACTTCACTTCGTTAGAATTTGTTGATGTGGAAAATTAAGAGACATTTTCTTTAGTAATGAGAACATATTTCTTTTTGAATATTTGCAAAACAGGACTATACTAGTTAATTTAATCACATCTACGAAGAGAATGGTCGAGTTAGACAATTAAGTTAAACTCGTACAGAAACACGGTAACAATAACATCTCGAAAATTCACGTTATTCTAGAATTTATTTAAATCCAAAGGCAGAAGAAAAATCGGGATTTAGATAAATTAGCGAGCAAATTTATTGAAAAGGTATGATTTATTTGAGGAGTCAATTGATAAAAAAAAAATCAGAAATACAGGACCGTGCGGACCAATAAGTTAGAAATTGGAAGTTTTGGGACACTTTGGCCCCTAACGGGCAGCCATGTTCGGGACGTTATTACACTTATCACGTTCATAGGTAGCTTTTGCATAATAGAAAATCTTAAAAGTTCACATCGAGACCTTCGTTGTGGGTATACAATTTGCATATTTTTCGACTCATATAGATGCCTCAAATCGCATGCCTAAGCAAGACCCCGAAATGTTAATTGTCGAAAGTTGTGCGTGCAGATTTTATGTTAGTATCTTTGGGATTGTCGGACGTCCTCTATACTTAAATTTGATCGAAGTGATTCTTGTCTCGTCGCAAAATTTAATTATGAGTTCTTCGATGTGGTGTAAGGAATGCACCATTAGAGCCCTAGCTCAAATAGTTAATTGAAAATCGGACTTGAGTCGAAAAATTTATCTTCTAGTGCCTTTGTACTCTCGTGATCCCTCTAGATACTAACCGTTAATAAAGTGATTCAAAGATTGATTATGGATTGTTAGCTTATTTGTGAGTGTGCACGTGTAAGCATATATGTGTGGGAAAAATAAGTGCTTTCTAAAAAGCAACTTATCTATAATATATTAAATATCACATCAAGTGAAAATCATTTTCTGGAAGATTTTAGCCCTAATAAAAGTTAATTATTTCAATAGTACCTTACTTTTCATTTTTCAATATATATTTAATTGAATATTAATTATTAAACATGCAAGCAAATGAGGTGTAAGTGAACCAACATGAAATTTAATTAATTTGAATTAATAGATATAAAAAAATAATAATTTATATACATTTAGACAAATGACGTTATATCATAGATTAATTAAATAATATTGAAATTAAATTAGTGTACATGAACTTTAATAATTTGAATTATTTTCTGATTGATTTTATTCCTACTACAAGTTAATTATTTCAATAGTACCTTATTTTGCGTTTTTCAATATATATTTAATTGAATATTAATTATTAAACATGTACGCAAATAAATAATTGAATTGTATGAGAACAATCAAATTGATTCATGAACATGAAATTTAATTAATTTGAATCAATGAATATAGAAAAAGAATAATGTATATACATTTAAACAAATGGAGTGTAAGTGAACTAACATGAAATTTAATTAATTTGAATTAATAGATATAGAAAAATAATAATTTATATACGTTTAGACAAATGACATTATATCATAGATTAAACGAATAATATTGAAATTAAATTAGTGTAAATGAACTTGAATAATTTATCTACTCCTATAATATTATATAGCTTCCAAATTATATGATCTTAAATAATTTACATACTCCTAGAATAATTTATGATAAAAATGAATAATCTTGAAAATAAATACGTGTTCAACTTGAATAATTTGTTTACTCTTAAAATAATTGAATAGCTCCCAAAATATGTGTACAATAACTTGATTGCTTAATGTTATATTTAATATATACATAAATAAATATTAATTAGTATACATGCACATACATAAATAATTTAATTGTAGTATTTCTAGAGTAATTGAATAGCCCCCAAAATATATAAAGTGTACATGAATGAATTTGAAGAATTAATTGATTGAATTATAGTAGGGTATATATAAATTAATGTTAATTATCATTATACACGTAAATAAATAATTGAATTGTATAAAAAGTTCATCTCACATAAATAGTTTTTAAACTATTTTCTATATTAATTGATTTTCAAATATCATTTTTACGGTATGTAGAAAGTATTTCAAAATAACGTGCAACGCACGTTTAGCTGTGACTAGTTTTCAAAACGTGCTCATTTTAAGATGTGAATTATTTTAGGATTATGGTGAAATGAGAAGTTTTGCTCATGTTTGGGAGCCATTTTGACCAAATTTTAATACATAATGTGAATATTTGTATTTGTTAGTGGGACCCACCTGTGCAAGAAGTATTTGAGTGCAATGGATCTGATCTACCATATAGCCATTATTTACATAATAATGAATTTTATGTGTAGGGACAAATTGGTAATTTTATGTCATTTAGTCAAAAAGTTCCTACCCCTACGTGACACAAACGCTGTGTAACGTCTATAATTTGACTAAAAATTGAATACAAAATGGACATCAAACAAGCGCTATATGAAAATGTGTATAAGGAACATATTTTACTATCTCCAATATTATGTTTTAATGAATAAGTGATTTTTGTTAAGATTGAGCACACAAACATCACGAGCTTACTTATCTATGTAAAACCCACTTTCAAGACAATAGTCACCACCACTCTTCATCTCTCTCACACGCCCCCTTCCTACACACACGCTCAAAATACTTAAGAGAAACCTTTAGAACAAAATTTGTAAAACATGGAGGTGAGCTTTCTTTGAAAATCCATGGAATTTTAAATGAAGGGGAGAAGGATGATACTGGATGGTGGATACATACTAGTAGCCTGATATTTCTTTTTTCTATACTACCGGTAGCCTATTTTCTGGACGAACCAGAATGCAGTCCAGCATTCATGCACCACTATTTCTTAGATTTTCCTATCTCCTCATGTAGAAATTTGCTCATTTATTTAAGAATAAGCTTATAATTTGTTTCTACTCATTTTATTATTAAAATTTGCTTATTTTCAGCTTTAATCAAAAGCTAAATCCTTAATTTATGAGTAAATTTGGATTTGTGTAATTTTTATGTTAGATGGGATTGGTTGTGTTGAGATTTCTTATATGCAATGTGTTTATTTGATTAAATACTTATTTATTTGAATTGAGATGAAGTTTTTCTAAAAGTATTTGATGATTTAAGCTAAAGATTGTTGAGAATACATGCACCCCCCATAGATGTTCCATAAATTATGCCAAAGAGATTTTTTAAGATTACATGTTAGATAGTAATCCATTGAGACATTTGATACGTGTTACACTTTTGTTCACTAATGATCTAAAACCTCCATGCATATGAACGTCAAGATTTAAATGATGATGTCCCTTGATTAGATGGATATTGGCGTTTTAAGCCCTGATATTTGTGATCAATTGGACATGGGGTTTGTTATCCGAGAGAAAATGGAACCAATGTGTCTCCCAATGAAAGTCAAAGGCGTCTCATATTAATACCTCTGAGTATTGCCTATGTACAAAAAGTAGCACGATATTTTCAATTTGAACGTTTGTGAACAACCGGAAGGGGCCCTAACAAGATAAAAATGAAAAATCGGCACATGCACATTTTTAATTTCAGGGCTTAATGTGACATATTTGAAAGAGATCCTGACATGTATATTGATTTCAATGCCTATTATGTGATGCTTGGCATTTGCATGTTCACTTCTATGCAAATTATTTTATATTTGACTAACTATTACATTACAAGCATTGATCTTTATCCATTGTCACTAAAGTTTTGTAATTATAGTTGAGGTGGGAGCTAAAGTACTAATATTTTGATGTCGCTAAGTTGTAATCCGATCGAGGTCATATTTTGTGAAAGGGGACAATGTATTTATCAATGAATGGGGGGCTTTGCCTTATGTTTCCGTCTATTGTTTCGGTTATTCTGTTTCGAGGTTTAATTTCGCATTCAATTACTTAGTTTCGATAAAATGTGAAGTCAAAGTAAGTGATGATTCGAAAGATTAGACGACTTGTTTTTTACTGAAATCAATCATTGGAGTACAATTTTATACAAGATCAAAATGTTTTTACTAAAATAGAGACAAACTGCCCTGATTTGGAAAGAAGGCTATCGGTAGCCTTCTTTTCTATTTTATGTAAGGCTGCCGGTACCTTTCCCTGAAGATTGAATGCTTTACGAAAAAAATAATGAATTTTTCGAGGGCATCATAGTAAAAATATGAAAAGTGCGTAAAGTCTTTCACTTACTTGAGAATGAGACCAATAGTGTATTTAGGGGAGAAGTGATAATGGTAAGTAGAGTTGTGACAATTTTAAAAAATCTTGATATTCCATATCCTAAAAGTTAAGTCCTATTCGAATATAAGAAATGTTTAGCTTGTTATCAACTTGTATACGTTATACATGATCCAAGGTACAAGTAGATATTGAATAACTGCTCGATGAACTCGTCAGTAGCATAGCATTTGTGATTGTCAGCTTGACATGTAAACTCATGATGCTAAAGTTTAGAAAATCCAGATGTCTCTCTTGTTATATTATTATTACTATTGTTGACCTTTAGATAACGATCAACAAATTCCTCTCATCTAAGATGGTTTTTCCCTTCCTAAACTCTATGTTTTGCTGCTTAATAAGGAACAAGAAGATAAATGACTATTTGGGAGAAAGCTATTCAAATTTAGCCTATCTTTCTTCATTCTAGGTATATCTATTTATAGATTTTTATTGAGACCTTGGCAGTAAATGGATCTTTTTAGCTTATGATATATGACAACTTTGTTTGATTAATTTCTAACTAATTCTGTAAATTGCTCACGTTTTATTCATGAGTTCACGAGTTCTTCATTCATTGATTATAAAGACATTACTTCTATTTACGTGTGCTTTGACAACGGTTTTTGTCGATGTAGAATAAAAACAATTTTGCCACTTTTCGTTGCAGGTCCTCGTACTTATAAATGCTCGCTTCTACTTTCTAAGGTTCACATATGGTTTGATTATCTTAATATGGTTCGCATTACAGGTACGAGTTCACCATTATTACTGTATGAGTTTTTTGTTTAAGAAATAGTCTCCTAAGTGCGAATCTAATCATTTTATGTTTAGATCTAGGACTTTTTCGAGTTATGGCGATCTTAAAAATGTTTTGATCATTTCTAAATTATGTTGAGCCGTTTATTATTGTAGCAGCCGAGCTTTTTTGTTCATTTTGATTGATTTTGAATGAAATTGGGTATTTAACAATTTATAATACAAATTTTGAAGTTATATTTCATATTTACTAGAATTATGCTAAGTGTACATGATTGATATATATATATATATCAATCATGTTGGATGCTTTTGAAAATGCAAAGTTTTATAAGGAAATAATAAAGAGACTGCATGATAAATCATCCAGAGGCCTGCGTTCACTCCAGGTCAAAGAAAACTGTTGTTCAATTCTAAATTAAAATGTTTCCTTGAGAAACTACATCTCAGATGGTCTGGACCATTCACAGTTGTTCAAGTCTTTCCACATGGAGCAATTGAGGTGACTTATGAGACAAAAGACAACTTCAAGGTAAATGAGTAGCGTTTGAAAGCATATTGGGGGTGGTGATTTTGATAAAGAGAAGTCATTCATCCAACTCCACAACCTAAAATGATCAAGTGGCCAAGTCTATGTAAAAGACTATAAATTAATATTGCAAATTGTTAGCATAGCTGGATCTCACTTGTCGAAATTTGTGTAGAAATTAATATTTTCTGCTTCTGTGCACCATGAACATTTTTTCTTTTATGATTCATGGGTTACATTTTGATGTACATTATGTGAAAATTCAAAAAGTATTGGATAAAAAAGTTTTTTTTTTTTAAATGTCCAATTATGTGCCGACATATGACATAATGTCAAAAATGATATAAAATAAAATGTACATATAGCATGATTGTATTTACTATTGCTAAAAGTTGATAGGTTCCATGAAATGACGGTGAAAAGTAGATAAAATAGTGTTCAATGAAATGTGTGATTAAAAATAAAGTTTGACCAATTTTTTTAGTAAGCAAAAGCTTTACCAAACAAACACGATCTTATCTTTCCTCTTTGGAGGTACGAACATATATTTTCATATCAATGTTTGTGTTAAATTCATATCTAATAAGGCTAAAACATGAGGTTCTTTTAGACTTTGACATTTTTCATGTACTACTAGTGTGGTGACGTGCGTTGTACGTTAATTAATTGGTTAATGTTCAAAACAAATGTATGTAAATTTTAGAGAAATGCATTCATAAAAGTGAAATATATCCATAAGTTAGTTCAAATAAACTTACTTGTTGTCTATTTTCTTTGTATATTTTCAATTCTTCATATGAATATTTGTTATTAAATGTGAACTTTTTGTCAAAAATGTATTCGTAACTAAATATAAGCAATGATTAAATGATTTTCTTCTATATTAGGTTGTAAATGTTTTATGAGCTTAAATGAAGAGTTAATTACTCATTGGTCGGCACAATTTAGCTAATTATTTGTTTAGATTAAAGTTGTTCATATTAGGAATCTAATTCCATTACATTAAAGTTCTAAGGATGCCCTGTACAATAGTTTACTAAGTTTACTAACTGAAAATTCAGTACCTTAAGACATTTGCAATAGTTTCATCCTCAGGAGAAACTTCATGAGCTTTACTCAATTCGAACAGCACATCCTGGCATATATTCAAAGTCAGTATGACAAGCAAAGAAAATATAAAAAGAACGTATCATTTGAAAGCAAAAGAAACAAAATTAGCAATCATGGTGAAAATGAAATAAGTTAGCAGATACTTCTTCACCCCTTCGGTAAAGAGCTTTGACAGTATTTGCATCATATGCCAGAACCTGCAGATCCAAAAAGTTAATGCTTTCATTTTTATTCTGTATTGATTATTGATAAGCATGATTGCGCATCAAACACAGACAAGTACTTCAAATATATATTAATATTAGAGCATTCATGGGCAACAAGCTTTCGCTAATAAGTTAGTGATACCACAATTGGAAGAATAAACATATATTAAAGTTCATGGTTTATACTGTTGGAAAATATATGATTGGCAAATAAATTCTCACTTGTGTATGTGAAATTAATCCCACATTGCTTGGAAATTGGGATTTGAAAAGAGGAGCCTTAAAAGGGATTACAATCCCACATTGGTTAGAAATGGAAAAGTGGGAAGATATGGGGACTATAAATAGTACCATCCCACATTGGAAAAGGAAAAGAAATGTGGGAATGTGGGAAAACTTATATAGTTATCCCACATAGGATAAAAACAAGTTTGTGGACCAATTTATATATGGGTTACTAATGGTGTAACCATTTGTTGCATAGAGACTCCTCCATGGCCTACGCGCCCGCAGGGGGGGTGCAAATCTTGGACCGACTTGGCCTTCGAGTCTTGAACTTGTGTG
>CAIGRB010016529.1:23801-40995 GCA_903798255.1 Fraxinus quadrangulata | reverse complement strand
AAATTTGATATATATTGAGCACATGAATTAAGTTAAGTATTGTGTTGAAATAAGTTGATTTCATACTTGAATATGTTGAAATAGTGGACCATAGATGCTAAACCCAAAACCACTAAATTTTACATTCTTGGACCAAATTTAGAATAGTTTGGGGGGATTTCACCGTTGTAGGAAGATGTTAAGATAAATAGGGATTCAATGTGTGAAATTAAAAATTTTGTGTGAATTGATTAAGGTCAATATAATGCAATTAGATGAAAATCTCAAGTTAGATATCGTTTTATTTGAATTGGTGTTAAATAAGATACATTGTACTAATTAAGGTATAAAAAATATTCTATTAGAAAACTTCTTTTTGTAGCCTTTGTGATTCTGGTAATTAAGCCTATAAGGATTTTTAAAATTTGGTGCCCTATAGTCATCTAACTTGGGAGTAATCGGTCGAAAGTTTGTTATATAGGTCATTTAGAAAATTTAAGGAGGAGAATGCTTCAAATAAAGAAAAAAAATTTACTTTAAAAATAAAAATATTCAGAAAAAGCAAGTGCATGAAACAGAAGACGCACCAACTGCCTTGGTTAAGTCTCAGACACTTGTTTAAGAAAATTCGACTTTTGATAAGAGATTGTTAACCTAGTTAAGTCTTAGAGATTGAAGTAATCAAACTTAATGAAGAATCCTTACTTATTGAAATGTTGAATTTCAATTGGTGAAATTTTGTCAAACTAGAAAGGTGAGGATAGTAAAAAAAAAATCAAACATTAGTTCACACACTAGAAAAGAGTGAAAAGAATAAGTTTGGAGGTATGTGAATCTTACGAGTAATGAAAGACCATATTTGATCATTGAAGGTCGAAAATTGAAACAACTTATGAATTCAAAATGCTATGATTAATTCTTCACACACACATCGATTTTACATTGGAAAAATGAATTTTAATTTCTATATTATGATTTTGAAACTGTGCATAGATTTGTTATTATGATTTTAATTTCGAGATAAAAAGTCAAGTTAACTAGTTAAATCTTATTGCTTTACTTGATTGACTGACCGCTAATTAAGTAATTAGCATTGCTTGTCTATGAGTTTGTTAGGTTTTAATTTTATTTGAGGACAAACAAAGATTAAAGTTTGGGGTGTAATAAGTGTAGTTTCTATACTTATTAAAGGCCCTAAATCATGATATTTTATTATTTTTTGGATAAAATTATACATAATTTATGTTATATTATATTTTGTAGGTAAAAATTTATACTTAATGAAGAATTGGAGAAAATAATGCAAAAGTGGCGAAAATGACAAAATTCAAAGATGAAACCTTGAAGAGAAATATTACATTAAATGAGTTCGAGTTAAATGAATTTCTATAGACTTGCATAGAAAATTTTAATTGAAGCCCAAATTATTTATATTAGATAGAGGGAGGAAAAAGGGCAGACGAATACACAAGAAAAAGCGACATAGGGAAAAGAGAGGCGCAGAAGAAAAACACACAGAAGAAATCAAAGGAAAAAGACGTCGGCTGTAGCTGAAGCAGAAAAGAAAAGAAGAAGAAAGAGGAGAGAGAAAGAAAACGGCTGCAGCAGAGAAAGAAAGAAGAAAGAAAGAAGAAAAAATAAAATAAAATAAAAGAAGAAAGGCAAACGCCAGAAATTTTCATGTTTCGTCAGTTTTTGGTGATATCTTTCCATTTTTGTGTGTTTTTATTTTTACAATATGAATAACTAATTTTTATATTAGGAAAAATAATGTAATCGACCTATGATTCATTATTTTTCTATTCAAGATTTTTGTGATATATTTATTTATGCGTTGATTTTATTATGAATTTAATGTATTAAATTATCTGATCAATAATTTGATTTATATATTTATGTGTTGATTTTATTATGAGTTTAATACATTAAATTACCTGATCAATAATTTGATGATTATGTGAGTCTATTACGAATCGAGAGGTGAGTTTGAGATTTAGACCATATAATAAAATTTGGTAAATTAGTATAACGTGTAGAGATACATATACTAATTATTGTGATCATAATATGAATTCTTAAAACTAATGTTTCGTTTAACTAAGGTTAATTCACACATATATATGTAATTTAATTAGTTAAATAGACTCAATGAGAACTCGAGAGGGGTAAATTGAATACAACAGAAAAATTCGATCGAACGTCGCATTAGGTTATGAATTTTGAATTAAGAATAAATGTGATCAATAATATTCATCACATATTTGAATCTTTAATTATTCATTGTTTGCAATCTTTTTATATTTTTAATTAGTTAAAAGTAACTAGGAAAAATAATCACAACCATCATAATTATTTACTTGATTTTATCAAATAGGAGTTAGAAAAATTAGATTAAATCCTAAAGTATAGTCCTCGTGAGAACGGTAACTGGACTCAAGGGTCCACTATACTGCTTATTACGATATCGTATACTTACGATATAAAAAACGCCAACACATGTACACTAGATTATGACCTGCAAGATGAAAATCAATCTCTACCTGCTTTATCAACTCATGGATAACACAATTTTGCATAGTTTTTGCACTTCTGCTGTCGTTGAATGTAGAGTTTGAGTCAGAGAGGGTGCATAGATACGTAAATCATATAAAAATCACCTTTTCGAGATGATTCCCGAGTCTCCCGTATTACAGCATATTCTAGTTGAGGAATGGACTCATTAACAAAAGGTCTAACAGAAGACATCACCTTAAAGCAGGACCCAATGTGCAAAAAGAATAGACACAGAGACCATAAAATTTTGTTAAAAGCATTTAAAGTTGAGAGGATGTCAACATGTAACCTGAAAATCAAATTTCCTCAAATGCTAGGAACATTGTGTTCAATAGAAACTCACCATCTTGATTACAATCAGGTATTTGCTCTGATATGGATGTCAAGATGTAGAGCATAATATTCAATACTAAAGAATCAGAGGTCGGGAATTCATGTTGATAATCCAAACCAGGAGCCTGATTTCTGTTTAAACGTGTATTTGTATTTCTTCCACTATGTAAGATAATTACAAAACGTGTACAAGACAGAGATGAACTGACCGACTATGAAAACAAGTGAAAATACATGTAGTTTATATACGGAATAACACTCACCCCTCTCACTTTTTTTCTTCATTGCCCCTCCCCCCTCCCCCATCTCTTATTTTTGATTTTGCAACTAATTATCTTCGATTGGAAGTTCTTCCTCGAATTCTTAAGTTGCTCTTCCTATTTCAAGTTTCCACGTGAAGGATTCAGTGCTTTCTTCAGCAAAATATGCTGCATGAATCACACATGCAAAAGTGATTCAGAATATCAATCTTAAATGGGTAAAGAAACTAAAAATTTAAGTACTCTAATGAACAGAATTTCAAGAGTAGCTCTAATAAGTCTAATTAGCAACAAAATGCACACTCAATTATTCAAGGTTCAAACAACATTTTGATTCTTGCTAATCATATTCTAGTCCATAAAATCTAAAGATCATACTAATAACTGATTTCATCTGTCCAAAACATTAAAAAATATTCATGTCCTCCTCTAGCCGTAAATCAACATGAGGTAACTTCTTTATTTACTTCTCCCTTGCTTTCTAATTGCCATACTTAGCTAAGCCATGACTTTTACAGTTGAGAACTTTAATTCTTCCACTATATTGCTGAATAGCTCAAATTATCAAAAGTTACCGTGTGTGTGTGTAGTTGAGTATTGTATAGGACTCGACAATATAAAGAAAGAAGATTTTAGCCTATTTTTCTGATCTAAAATTGTCTGGTGCTATCCAATACATTCTAGGTAACAAGGAGAAGAACAAAAAGTAATGTAGGAGGGATATGGTGTGTGGAGTGACATATAAAAGCCTGTAGAATCTTTATCAAACTTTTATTGAAATTTCGGCAGAGTAACGACAATGAAACTTCAAATGAATGCAAAGTCGAAGCAAGTGTTGAACACTTTGTCCTTAAGTTGAATTTGCCCTGTAACGGTGCCTACGATTTATGACAATCAACTTCCAAGATACGACTTCTTCTTGTGTGAGTAGCACTTCAACACACAAGAATAACGAATCAGAATTTGGTTTATGTACTCCTTAATGCAAAATGAAGAAAATTAGATTTTTTATGCAATATGCATGCAAAATTTGGTTGAGAGAGAGAAGAGAATGTTATGCTTATTGGGAATTTACTTAATATGTACAGCGGAAAATAAATTATATTTCAATTTTCATCAGGGGTCTGCTTTGTGTTTAGATAGAAATCGTCTTTAGAATAATACATTTGATGAATTTTGCAAATTTCTTTGCTGATTCTTGAAACACGAACAATCACGATCTGCAATCCGCAGCTGTCTAATTGTGCAGCCTCCAATGAAAATCCACACGGGGAATAAGACTGAGAGAACTAGGATTTTTACCTTTCTTGTGCTAGCAAGAATAATTATTTTCTCTACCGATTTTTTCAAACTTTAGTAGCCTATTAATACAAGTCCAAACTGGCTTGTCCCATCGCTTAGCTTAATATGATCCAATATTTAATTAATTCAATTAATTAAATTTGATCCATGAATTAATTAATTCAATTAATTAATTCGATTATATTAATAAGCAACCTAATTAATTAATTATCCAACACTTGTCAATTAATTAATTAGTAAATCTCATTCTTCTAGTTCTCATTTTGTGCATGAACCATTAGGTTCACAATCACGATGCATAATGTCATGAATTATTATTTTGATTCAATCAAAATGGATAAATTAAAATATCCTTTTTAATTTATCACTAATTTACATCCGTCGTTCCAAATTGACATCTAGCAATGTATGAGGACAATACACGTGACGGGAAATATCACGGGTACAATAAAACCAAACTTGTTCTTTTACCGTGAAACTATAATCTTTTCGTCAATAAAATTCGATCAATTACGAGATATGTATATGTGTTAATCTCAATTATCAATAATATCTTTTATCACACTGTTAAGTCAATATAAGTCGAAAACTCTTTTTCGATTTATGAGTTCACCTTAGCCAAGGATTTCATTATCAACTTAATTGGATAAAATATAGATCATAATCTCTTACTATCTAAAAGTGACGAATTATCTATTAATCATTCACAACCTTCATTTCTATTGATCATTCACAACCTTCATATAATTCTTGATATACCCGAACGATGTCGTTATAGCGACCCTTGACAGAGCCATATCTAATATCACCAAAGTATGACTGTCCTCATATAAGGCACTATGTTGACCTCAAGTCAAAAGATCAATTCAACTACTGAACATTAGAGATTAACTACGACACTCAGATAGTTATCCATACGGAATACCCAATGGGTCTCCAATATTTTGTTCTATAAGAAAAACATCTACGTGTTCATTCAAATATCACTACACTTTAGTTTGTGAGATCAGGTACTTACTTCATAAGTAAGAAATGTCACATTCATGGTCTATCAATAATAATGATATCCATATCTCATTATTACATACGACTACAGATAATTTAAGATTCAGTCATATGTAATTTGTTCTCACAATCACAACTCCTTGTGTCAGTCATATGTAACTTGTTCTCACAATCACAACTCCTTGTGATTAACAACTCACTAGACTTGAATCTACGGATTCTATTATATAATTTATTAGAATATTAATTCAATTAAATAATAGATCTACTCATAAATATGCATCAATTATATATATATTAAAAGTATTTATGTCCAAAGTTGATTGGACATAGAGCATAACACTTACAATACTATGATTGCATATCATTGGTGTGAAGAAAATGACGTCACAAGTGTCCTATTTATAGAGTATGAGAGGTTGTGGATAAAGTACTGCGAGCCAAACCACGCAACCTTACGAACAGAAATAACTATTTCTATCATTGACTTCTCGCTCGAGCAACAGTGACACATTTTCATCAGAACTTCTCTCGCTATCCTGTCGCTGGCCTTTCGCTCGAGTGACAAGCGAGCAACAGAGATAGTCATATATTTCATTTCGTATATCTTCTTTTCTATCTATTTTGGACCGCAATTTTTCATTCATCCGAAATTAGTTTTGAGATTGCAAAAATATTATGATGACCTACTTAACGAGTAGAACAAATTGGTATATTTATATTTGTAATTTGACCATCAGATCAAGTTCGAATATTTGCTTAAAATTGACACCAAGTCACTTGTTCAATATTATACTTAACCAAATTTTTGATTTCTTCAAACCAATTCCAACAGTCCCCCCACATGAATAGAAATTTCTTGATAAGCAAATGAGATGTAGACTCTAACAAAAGAGTACATGCGACAAGTTATAGCTTCAAGATAGGTGGCTTGTGGTTTTGAACATTCTTTAGTTGAATACAATCAAAATTACTAAGCCAATTGGTGATCGCGATGTCCCATTTAGCCGTTCGTGTAAATTAAAATAACTGTACTAACACCATAACTCATCTAAGCATTTCGGTTCTCATGGTTGTGTTCATTTTGACCCTAAACAACCCTTGATTTCATAAGTGCTTTTAGAGAATTAAGCATCAAATTCTCATAAAAGCAGCCTCATTTCCTATAATATAATACATCTCTTGTCTTTTTGCAAGATATAGAAATCATTAAAAGTATACACTTATCCTTGAACACTTTCTATTCCAGCACTTTTTGTAGGAATTGGAGTAAGTACTTTACACTGAATCTTTCATGACTTAGTTGTCCCGTTGAACCAAAATCTTGCGATCTCTAATCTACAAGGTTAAGTTTCCTCTATGTTGAATCTATTCAATATGCTTTAGGCTCATTTTCTTAGAAAGATGGTATACTTGATTTCTCGTTAATCATTTCGCATGTTTTCTTTTAATTTAACATAGTTAATTGAGATTATACCATTCGATATTAATTGTTTAATGGTATTATGTCTCCGATGAATATTTCAAGATTTGCCATTATACATACTATTGTGTACCCTTACAATAGCCGATTGATTATCAATACCGATTTTTCCCAACATGGAATATCCTCGAGAAATTACTAAGCCATTCCGCTTTTTCTCTGATTTTATCTAAAGCAATAAACTCAGATTCCATCGTGGATTGAGCTATACAAGTTTGCTTAGATGATTTTCAGAACATAGCTTCGCTTCCAATGATAAACAACCACTTGTAGACTTTGAATTCTTTATGTCAGATATCCAATTTGTATCGGTATATCTTTCTAATACTACATGATGTCTTTAGTGTAATCCATAACTAACCATGTGTCTTAAGTATTTAAGAACTCGATCTAATGTTTTCCAATGGTCATAACTTAGATTATTTGTAAATCTAATCAACTTGTTGACTGCATATGCTATATCAAGACGCGTGCAGTTGGTAATATACATCAAGCTACCTATAACACGTGAATATTCTAACTGAGATACTGGATCACCAGTATTTTTGGTTAAGTGTAAACTTAAGTCAACTGATGTTTTAACATATTTATCATCATACGCATTAATTTTTTCTAGTATAGTCTCAATATAGTGTAATTGAGACAATGACAAACCATCAAATGTTTTAGAGATTTTAATCCCTAATATCACGTCGCTATTCCTATATCTTTCATATCAAAATGTTTTATCAAAATTTTCTTGATCGAGATAATGATGTTCGAATTATTCCCCATGATTAGCATATCATCAATATATAGACATACGATGACATATCCATTAGGTGTGGTTATGTTGTAGACATATTTGTCACATTTATTGATTTTGAAACCATTTGACAACATAATTTTGTCAAATTTTTTATATCATTGTTTCGGTACTTGTTTTAATCCATATAACGATTTTACAAACTTACACACCTTCTTTTTATTTCCACGAACATATAAATTTCTTCTTCTAACTCACCATTCAGAAATACAGTGTTAACATCCATTTGATGTATTTCAAGGTTATGCAATGCAGCGATAACAATCAACACACGTATAGACGTGATCCTTGTAACAAGTGAATAGGTATCGAAGAAATCTAGTCATTACTTCTGTTTATACCATTTGGCTACTAATCTAGCCTTACACTTATCTATTGATCAATCTGATTTCAATTTTCTTTTGAAAATCCATTTGCAGCCTAAAGCTTTGTTCCTTGGAAGAAGTTCAACCAATTCTCAAGTATGGTTGTTCATGATGGATTCAAATTTATTATTAACAGCTTCTTTTCAAAAAAGGAGATTTAGGAGTGGACATTGCTTCATCAAATGTCCCATGATCATTTTCTAGTATATATATTAGAAAATCTAGACCTAAGGTCTTATGAATCCATTGCCTTTTGGTATGCCTTGGTTAAATTACTTCTAATTGCAGTATCGTATGTCTGCTCATTTAAATTACTTCTTTCTCTTTAAAAGGAAAGTTATCTTCAAAAAATACATCATTTCTTGATTCAATGATGGTACCTTTATGTACATTTGATTCAATGATGGTACCTTTATGTACATCAAGTATATCTAAATTGATATGCACTACTATTGTGTGCATATCCAATGAAGACACAATAAATAATTTTAGGTCCAATATTTATCTGTTTTGGTTTAGGTGTCTGTACATTTGCCAAACACCCCCACATTTTAAAATATTTGTAGAAAGGTTTCCGACATTTCCATAATTCATAAGGTGATTCAACCTTACTTTTGTATGGTATTTTATTAAGAATATGATTTGCCGAAAAGATTGCTTCCCCCCACAAGTTCTGAGATAAGCCTGAACTAATCAGCATTGCATTCATCATTTTCTTTAGGGTTCGATTCTTATGTTCAGTAACCCCATTAGATTGAGGTGAATATGGTCTAGTAGTTTGATCAATAATCCCAGATTCTGTACAAAATTTTTGAAACGGTGCAATATACTCTCTATCTCTATCACTACGAATCATTTTTATTCGTTTTCAAGTTGGTTTTCAACTTCAACTTCATAGTGTTCAAACATTTTCAAAGCTTCATCTTTACTTTTCAATAAATATATATAATAGTATTTTGTACAATCATCTATAAACGTGATGAAATACTTTTTACCACATTTTGTTTGTACAAACTTTAAGTCACACACATCAGTGTGAATTAGTTCCAAATGTGTTGTGATTTGTTAAACCGAATGATAAACATTTTGGCCAATTTTGCACATATCTTACATTTTTCAATATTAAAATGCATACTTGAAAATAAACATAAAGTCATTAACTTACGTATTGAATTAAAGTTTGCATGTCCTAATCTATGAAACCATAAATTAGACTACTCAACAATATAAGTAGAAGAAGATATTTTATTGCTTGAATTTTTTGGTACAACAGTAATGACATTCATTTTGAATAGTCCATCTTTTACATAGCCTCTACTTATATACATGTTATTTTTGGTAAGTACAAACTTATCGGATACAAAGACTAGTATGAGGCCGTTCTTGCTTAATAAAGAACCTGACACTAGGTTCTTGCAAATATCCGGTACGTGAAGAACATTGTTGAGGCTAAGTTCCTTCCCCGATGATTGTCGTTCCAGTTTTGAACTTGAGGAATTCCCATGAATAGTTTCTCTCCCATGGTTGGAATATAGGAAGTGAACATTCATTTATCGACACATATGTGACGGATAGTGCTCGTATCAACTACCATTCCATGGGATTCCAACGTTGTTGCGCTATGAAACAACGATCGAAAAATTCATATTAGACATACCATCTGATATGATATCAGATTAGGTGATATTCGCTTGACCTTGCTTTCTTGGTTTGCAACAATCGACGGAGCGATGTCCAGCCTTTCCACAGTTGTAATAAATTACCTTTGAACTGCTTTACATTCTTCTTCAAAGGTTAAACAAAATGCTTTCTCTTCTTACTTTTATTATTGGATTCCACCACATTAGCTTTTGCTTGTGGTATTTGATTCCCAACACGCTTGTCCGAACTTCGATTTTCTTCAATCCTCAATCAAACCACAAGTTCTTCAATGTTCATCTCTTTATGCTTGTGTTTGAGATAGTTTTTAAAGTCCCTCCACATGGGTGGAAGTTTTTCGATAATTGTAGCCACTTGAAATGATTCACTTAGAGACATTCTCTACATGAATATCATGAAGATTAACTTGCAATTCTTGCACTTAACTGATGACCATCTTTGAATATATCATTTTGTAGTCCAAGAACTTTTCTACAATGAAAATTTTCATTCCAGCGTTTTCAGTCTTGTATTTCTTTTCCAAGGACTCCCATAGCTCCTTTGCAAATTTCTTGAAATTGTAAATGTTATATATGAGTTGTCCAAGATATTCAGAATATAATTCTTGCACAAGAAATCTGAATACTTCCAAGTATCCAAAGTAATTAGTGATGCTCTATTGTTTTCCCCTTCTTGTACAGAGGGAGCGTCTTCATTTAAGAACTTTGCCAAGTTGAGGGTCGTAAGGTAGAATAACATTTTCTGTTGCCATCTCTTGAAATCAGCCCAATGAATTTCGCCGAATTCTCTCCATGTGAAATGAAGTTTAGAGAGGCAGTAACAACCGAAGAGATTGTACCGGTATGAACAATTCCTTCTGAAGTTCCCATATTCGAATTGTCATCCGAAGTAGAGTTGGTACTAAAAACAGAATTCATTTTATGTTTACACAAAATGGAAGATCAACCAAATCAAAAGAAAAGTAGAAGAAGTTAAATCAAATAATAGTTTAACCGAAATAAAAAGGGTCACTCCAACAACTTAAAGTTCGACTTAAGATTATAGGAGGGATATGGCATATGGAGTGACAAATAAACGCATGTAGAATCTTTATCAAACTTCTTCTAGAATTTTGGCAAAGTAACGACAATGAAACTTCAAATGAATAACGTCAAATGGATGTAAAGTCGAAGTAAGTGTTGAACACTCTATCTTTAAGTCGAATTTGCCCCGCAACGGTACCTACGATTTATGGCAATCAACTCCCAAGATACAATAACTACTTCTTGTGTGAGTGGCACTTCAACACGTACGAACCAAAATTTGGTTTATATACTCCTTAATACAAAAATGAAAAAAACTAGAATTTTTATGCAATATGTATGCAAAATTTGGTTGAGAGAGAGAAAAAAATGTTATGTTATAATTACATATCATTGGTATGAAGAAAGGACGTCTCAAGGGTCCTATTTATAGAATATGAGGGATTGTGGACAAAGTGTTGTGAGCCAATCCTCGCAACCTTACAAACAGAAGCAACTCTTGCTGTCGCTAGCTTGTTGCGGACTTCTCGCTCTAGCGACAGTGACACCTTTTCATCAGAGCTTCTCTCGCTAGCCTATCGTTGGCCTCTCGACAGGCGAGCGACAGAGATAGTCATATTTCAGCTCGTGTATCATCTTTTCTATCCAACTTTTGATCGCAATTTTTCATTCATCCGAAATTGATTTTGAGATTGTAAATATACTACGACGATTTATTCGATGAATAAAAAAAGTTGGTCTATTTACATTTGTAATTTGACCATAGAATCAAGTCCGAATATTTGCTTAAAGTTGACATCGAGTCACTTGTTCAAAATTATACTTCATCAAATTTTTGATTTCTTTAAACCAATTCCAACAAGCACCTTTCGTAGCATTTCTATTATAAAAAACATGCGCCGTTGATAACTCAAATCGAATAACCTAGGGTAAAGCTGCCCACCAAAATAATCAACAAATAACTTGCTTGTCACAAAAATGCTTAGTTACCGTCTTCCAAAATCGAATAACAGAGTTTTGGTCCTAGCCTTTGGCGACTTCTAATATACAATCAAAAAATTTCAATGATCCTACGGATTGCCTAAACTGCTTGGATCCATTGGACGACTTGATTTCTCTATTGCTCTTGTAGCCAATGCATTTCTTATAACACGCGTTTTTCTTCAATCAAGTTCTCGTTCAAACTACCATTATCTTTATGGTGTTGAAAGCTCTGATATTTCGATTCCTAATCGCCAAGTCATTATAAGCAGAATAATACTCCCTCATGATCAACATATTGTGAAGTATTGAACAATAACCAATGTAGGTCACTGCAGCCTTATCTTCCTTTGACTTTCCTCAAAACACCCAAGTTTCTCAAACTTGCAATGGCTTTTAACGCTAAAACACACATCAAACCATGCATATGATTGAAATTCTCTTCATTTGAGCCTACCAAGGGATCAAGAAATGGTACATACATCGAAGAAAGCAAAGGATAGTCTCCTCTAACAAAATACTAAGGTATAGCCACATCATTATATACAACGGCCATGACAAATTCAATAACAACCCTCTCTCGATATCTTTAAATGAAGTTGATGATCAAAGGACCTGCAAATCACTCTTATTGTCTCTAAAACCCGCTACAATGCTTAAAATTCTTGATGATTAATCCACAACAATTTGAACAACAATGTTTTCTTTTTTTGGGGTCTCTTGAATTGTATCAGACCTAGGGTGTCTTTTGATTCTGAACCTGGTGGCACTTTTATGATTCCACGGCAACTGGGCAGGCCAACGATGTTTTCGAATTGGAATGACACAGAATCTAACTCGTTATGACTCAGAAACCCCACCCAGAATCGGAAATTAGTGTAGAGCACGCGGCAGAGCTGTTTTACACAGAATTTTGAAATGGCTTCAGAGACTTATCGACTGGAGATTTTCGGATAATCAAAGCCAGTAGCGAGTCTAACGAGGCCAATTCTGAGGTGGGTATCCGCAGACAGATTGAAAGGCGAGTCAACCGGGTCACGATAGTCGAGTAACGGCTCAAGTAAGCCACCTAACCACTTGAATGTCGAGGAATTCATCTTGAAGAATTGCTTGAACGAATCATGGTTTCTAAAAATGGCTAAGTCAACTCGTCCAAATCTACCTATTTTCCTGAGTTTGATTTCAGAATCATCACCATCCTCCGAGGCATCGAGGTCAGAGAAATGGGCCGCTTTCCTTTTCTCGTACACGAATGGCGGTGGCGATATCAAGGTGGAAATAAAACGGTGGAGGTGAGGGAAAAGTGATTATATGAAAGTGTAATTTGTAGAGGAAATAAAAGTAAGGGAATTTGAGGAAGGAAAAATCAAGAAGATGAAAATTACAAGTTGAGAAATTAGAGAAGCAAGTAACACAACAAGAGCGCCGAAATTCATGATTGGAATCTTGATGTCTGTGCAAATTCAAACACATGAATATAAAAACACATGGTCAAACGATGAATTTAGATGTTTTAAAAAGTAAAAACCCAGGACATAAATGATAATTTTGTGTAGGAAACTTAGCCCTCCTTGGTGGGATTACAATCAATTTTTTAATAGTCTTGATAAAAATTGATAAAGTATATGATTGAAAAGTTTTAAACTTCACAAAATCAGCAACTGAGCCAGGGTCGCTGCCCATGTTAACACCGCAAAAATTTACAGTTTGGGCAAACTTTTCGCCGCTCGAGTTTTCAAAAAGTTAGGAGTTATATAAACCGTCAAAAAGTGATTACCACAAAAAATTCGAAAATTGGAATCTCAGACGAAAAGATTGGCCATGAAAATGATTAATGGAAGCTGAAATTATTTTGGGGGAAAGCAACCAATCTACCAAATGGTTTTCGATTATTCATCCATGAGAAGAAATAACCACATTGCAAACAATTTTTTTTCCTTCGGAAAAGGCAGGAGAAGCCCAGCAAAAATATGACAAAGAACTTAAACTCCATTATCACTTTCGACCACTTTCAACTAGGCGAGTATGCGATTCCTCTAGATGAAAGAGAAGTTGTTGCTCCCATGCATGATCTTGTTGGATCTTCAATTTAGTCCATACATAAATGATGCAAAAGAGAGAAGACTTCTTCTAGTTTGTATTGTGAGTTACAAAATCTAGCTTTACACTCCAATTGCTAGATAAAAAGCTTCAAATTCTACGAACATGCTTTAGAAACCACGATATGGAAATTGTATTACACAAGGTCATCCGACGACCATCGTCGAGGTAATTAATGTGTACTACAGCCTTCGAAAATCCCCATTGGGGGCATTGCAACGTCGTTTAAGCCTCCGGAAACCGCTGCAGCTGACTGTGATCCATTTTCCAACCCCACATTTTGCACATTGGACAAAAGATGTTTGTTCCTCAATCTCCTCATGTCAATGACGCTGCTATAATAGTGTCTTGCCCAATGCCCAAGGTTACCTTTTGGCGTCAAATGGGTATTATGCACTCTTGAATCTATTGACGGTAGTCTAATTTTTTTAATTAGATATTGAAGGAAAAGATATGCTATTGACATTTAGCATTGTGCTATTTAATTTTTGGGGCGTGCTTCTTGAACAATCCCTTGGAAAACCAGGGGATTATGTGGCACCCACTAACCCCTTTGCTTCCAGGGGATTGTTCAAGTTGATTTTCCCTTAACTTTTGGGGAACTGTATGGAACACATTAATGCTGTTACTTTCAAAAATATCTTGATCAAACCTCCTAATTTCCACTTTGAATTTTCAACAATGGCATATTTTCACAATGGTCTTTTGAATGTTAAAAGATAAAAATGCCCCTTAAGTATGTTATACAATTACAAAATATTGTTTTGTTTAAAATACAATACTACTCTTTTAATTTAAGTGAAAATCAAACACTTCCTACTTAAAATTTTAAAATCAGCTAACTTTTCTTATCTGTTTATTTCAATATAGATAAAAACTCTCTCATCTTTCATCTGTTTCAACCTCAAAATTTCATAAATTTATCGAATGCTGAACAATAAAATATTTGTTTATATTAATCACTTCGAATTGGTAAATATATTTACATATGTTTAATTTCATTTTGTTAAATTAGTATATATTTTTAATCGATAAATCTTATTTCGACATATATTAACATGTAGATAATTTTTTTAACAAATCTATAATTTTACAAGCATAAACAAGAAAAAAATTCACATGCGTGTATATTCTTTTAGATGAGATTCATGGCAATGTTAATTTTCGGTCAACCTTAATAGCCGGTTCAGATTGCTGGGGCAACTGTTAACACAGCCCGCCCAACCTTTTTTTTAATAAATTTACGTTGTCTGGTGATTGAACCAATTTTTTGACTATTTTTTTGGGGGCTCATCATGTCCTTCGTCATCAGGGTCACGCCCTCCATCCCAGGTACATCCTCTTCCCTGAGGACCGCCACCACCTCCTTCATTGGGGCTACCACCTCCGTCCTCTCCTCTTTCGCCACCTCTAATGTTCCCATCAGGGCCACCCCCTCCCGCTCCACAGATAACAAAAATAATTCTAATTTACATCATCTATCCACAACAGTATGTGACCTCGATCTCGATCACCCTATTCGTCACCCCGTCGACTTCATCCTGAAGGTCAACTATATGGCCTCGTAGCACTGCAATATCACAGCATAAATTTAATACCTTGCTTCTCAACTCTCGTCACAGTACCCCTACCTCATATCGTAACGCACCTACCTTCTCTCTCAACTCTCGTCATAACTCGCCCACCTTCTCCGCCATAAATACAGTCAGGCGGACATATATATCATCGAAATAATGACTCTGATCGTGTGCAGGAGATCCACGGGGGAGGTGTCTGATGGAGGAGAAGGAGATCTCATCGGTGGAGGTGATCGTTAATCAACTAGACTGCATTGCTACATAAATAACAACATTAAAAATTATTAAGTTAATTAAAATAGGCTAACTCATACAAAACGGTAATCAATAAATTATATTTAATTCACATACCCAATCTCAATCTAGGATGGAATCGGACATCTAGTCGTCTTGAATATGCAGAATGATAATTCATGTGAAAAAACAACGACCATCCTCCTCCGTCGACGGGGTCAACTCAGCTAGGACTTCAAGCTGACATATTGACATTTCGACTAGTCAATGATCATGTATTAAGATTTTGAAACGATATACAATATAAATCGCAAAGTATAATACTTGTTTAAGGATCTTTGATGAGAGCTGATAGATGTCTGTCGATGGACATCCATCTGCTTAGGATGCTCACCAATTATGCATCAGAGGATAATGAGGCTCCCTTCGCCTCGCAAGCCGAGAACCCAAGAGAGAGACAGTCTCATATACCTAGATCTGCAATACATACAATTATTATATATAAATTTAGTATAAAAAACATTTTAACGTTAATTATGTTAAACATATATATGCACTATCATGAGCAATTCATAAGTATCGTACTTACTCATGGATCCTTTGGACTTCCAGTGTGATCTAGTGAATCATATTCCTATATCTGCAATACATACAATTATTATATATAAATTTAGTATAAATATATTTAAATGTTGATTATGTTAAACATTTACATGTACTGTTAGGGGGCAATCTATAAGTATTGTACTTACACAAGGTCCCATTGGGCTTCGAATGTGATCTAGTGAATATGTGTACGATGTCTTCAAAACATCTCTACCCCTACGAATAGTTGCTGAAGGCATCGACGCCATCAACAACTTTCAAATGAAAAATGTTGATCGCAGTTTTCTCTTGATGACATCTCACCACACTCTCAAGAACATAGACCAGTCTTAACTTCAATCTTTTTCAACATCTGGTCGTACTCTCTGATTGTGCGAATCAACTGCGGTAGAAGCACAGTCCCCTGTCACTAAAAATGCACGTCGTACAGTCTATTGCTTTTTTTATTACCGTCACGAGCTGCTTCATCGCCCATAATCTTCAGTCCAGCCATCAGGGCAAATTCAAACATAGAGAAACTAACGACCTTGCTCCCGAGGTTGAGGTGGAGGGTATCGTAGTCGATTGGCTTAAGCAGCCGACATAATAGTGCATCAATGATTTGCCCAGAGTACTGCACCTCTCTCAGCTGATGCAGAGGCCACTGGAAGGACTGCTGTAGCATATTTCTGTGCTGATCATTGAGCAGATTCAGTATAGTAGTAAAACTCTCAAAACTATTGTTCTAAGTAGCTTTTCCCGCCATGAGTCTCAACTCAACATCCAGACGGTACTCCATGCAAAAATTCAAATATTAAGACATTAACTATGAGATAATGAAATAAAGCATAATCTTAGAAAATTAAGCGAACCGAATTGTAACTACTATACGCAATAAATATATTCATTTACATTGATGCTAATAAAAAAATAAATGATTTAATAAATTAA